>SEYY01015548.1:20000-22500 GCA_009176605.1 Armadillidium nasatum | reverse complement strand
TTTGTCTCCTTTCTATAGGGATAGCCTTATTCTGATTTAGCAACAACTGAATTTTTATAGGATCAGAATTATATAGTACATATCTAAATTGTTTAAATTGTTTCCTGATTGGATGCGGACTCGGAAGGCAGTGTCGGCACGGTTTGATCAACACGCGTTTCCGTGGATAATACTGTGTCCCAAATGCGTCAAGATTCATCCGTCCGCACCTCCATTCTTCAGAGGAGGTCCAAGGGTGGTAGTGAAGGTGGGATAGAGGGTAGGTCGGTAACTGGTACAGGGGAGCCTCGCCCTCGATCAACTATATTCATATGTTACTAATCTTTAACTATCGTCCTACAGCTTTAACTTTTGTTTATTCTATAGCTTTTGAATTAATTCTTAACATAAAGCTTTGGAAACATCTCAACTCTTCTAATCTTTTCTCTCATATTTCAAAACAAACTTCTAAGAGGTTGGGTGTTCCGAGATGCCTTTAAAATATCTTCCCTCCATCCCAGTTGCTTTCTCTTTATAGGGGTTGTTAATCCCTGTATGGAGTATATCCCACACATCAGGAATGTTTTCACAACACGCTCTATCAACTATTTCCTTCTCACTATCTTCATTCTCTTTCTACCCGCCGAACTGTGTTCTGTATCACCCTCTTTATACTATATCTATTGCAATTGAAACTGATTTCCTGAACTCTCTAGTTGCATACCTCTTTTTTATTGAGAAGAGCTTGTGGGACAAGCCTTTCTTTACAGTCTAATCATTTCTCTCTTCAGCTCTCCGACCCTCGGGCTTAACAGCTAAGCTCAATCTTACATGGACTCCACTGGTATAATCTGGAACATACTCCCTTTATCTCTTTTCTAACTTCTTTTGAGTTGTAAACTTTTAAAAGTCGATGTGTCGACCTTTAATTTCGAAAAGGTTCTGAAGGTTTCCTCAACTCTGTTGGAATTTGGTAAGCCTCAGGCCTTTAATCTCCTGAGTCATATATATATATATATATATATATATATATATATATATATATATATATATATATATATATATATATATATATATATATATATATATATTATATATATATATATATATATATATATATATATATATATATATATATATATATATATATATATATATATATATATATATATATATATATATATATATATATATATATATATATATATATATATATATATATATATATATATATATATATATATATATGTAGAATACATATTAATGTAGGATATTTGGTCTGTCTCGCCCAGTTTTAAAAGAGCTATGACAGGGGGCGCAGAGCTATTATGTCAGTGGTAGAACTGAGTACCTAGCATAGAATTGTGCATTTGTCATTTTCAGGCTGCGTGTGATCAGTGTAGCAGTTTCGTCTCTTTGTTTAGGGGTTACATTTGTATCAGTTAGACACAGAATGTTTTAAATGTTAAAACAATGTTTTGAGGAATTTTGAAATTTTTCTGTATGGGTGGTTGATATGACAGGAATTTAAGCAGTGGAAATATAACTTTGGGTGATCAAATAATTAATTTTATTTTGATGAAGATGATTTTTTATTTACATTAAACCTATTTTTGAAGATAATTCTAAGTGAGTTAAGTTTATTTTTTGTTGTTCTTTTGGGGGAAGGTCAAATTATTATCGTATAAAGCTTCCATGATTTTAGGGTTTGATGAGTTAAACTACACTCTTCTGTCACTTCAGTCCCTTCATAAACTACTTACTTTAGGCTGACGATTCCACCTTCCACCATTCTATCACTTTTAAAGACGTCCAATTAATCTTCAAATAGTCGCTGCTTGAAGGATCACTTTAAAATAATAACCTCTGATTTTTTTCTCAGTTTGTTATTGGAGCAGGGAAAACATGATCATTTTCAATGCCTCAAAAACTCAGCTCCTTCATCTATTTACTTGACAATATCTTAAACACAAATATAACATTTTTGAAAATATAAGTCTCAAGTCTTCCCCTTTTCAAGTCTTGATATAGCTTTTTCACACGATATTCCTTGGAAAGATCACATTATTTCTCTCGCTAAACAAGCTTCTAAGAAATTAAATGTTCTGAAACTCTTTCGGAACTTTTCACACCATCTCAGTTGCTTGCTCGAATTGCATATATGAGCCCTTATTAAAAGGGTGGAATCGAAGACTTTTCGCCTTCTTAATTATCCTACTCTCATTGATTCTCTTCAACCTCTCTCCTGGTGTCGAACTATCTCATTACTCTCCTTATATATATCGCTATTTCAGCAGAGACTGTTCTTTCCAACTCTCTAATCATATTCCTCTTTATCTAAGGAAATCTCGTGAGATTCATTAATCTAGACGGTCTCATTATTATTCCGTCGAACTTTTTGACCCTTTTTACTGTCTTGTATCGGTAAATGTCGGCCCTTGATTGATCTGCTCCTGTCTTCTGCTTTCCAACTTAGATGTATTCCATGTGGATCGTTAACCTTTCACACCTGAGAGGATAT
>SEYY01015548.1:0-10000 GCA_009176605.1 Armadillidium nasatum | reverse complement strand
GATGTATAATTTTCACAAGTGAGAATGCGGCGGTTTGCGGATGTCATCATATATATATATATATATATATATATATATATATATATAATATATATATATATATATATATATATATATATATATATATATATATATATATATATATATATATATATTATATATTATTATTAAACTCTTTCTTTCCTTTGGGCTCATCCGATCACCTTATCTCTGTATCCTCTTCTGTCTCTTCATCTTCTTCCGCAAGAAAGGCCTCTGCCTTCGGCGAGGAGACGTTTCTTGCATTCCGGTGCCGCAAGCTGGTCGGACTTGCGGTCGTAGTTCTTTGATTTTCCAAGGAATGATTATTGCTTCCGTGGAAGGGGTCCCTCGGAGTCCTCGGAGTGTGTGAACGCATAACGTAGGTCATTCTCAACGGCATGGAGGCTACATTCCATTTTCTTTCCCTTCTACTGAACCTAACAAACCTTTATTTAAATCTACTAAAGGGATGCTGCCTTCAGGGATTAACCATCATCTTCAAATTCCAGAAACTCACGCAACTTATATTTCATCCCGGAATCGTGCAGAATCTATCCTTCGCAACACCAAAAACTCTTTACTCCGTAAAAAATGCAATAATCTTTCTGGTTCCTCTTCCTCATACTCTTTCTGGCATTTTGCAAAAAATGCCAAGTCTAACTTTGCTTCTTCCTTTTTCCATCCTTTAGTTTCTTCCGATGGCACAACTGTTGTTTTATCTTCTTCTAAAGCTTAACTCTTCACTCAAATTTTTGCCTCTAATTCAACCTTAGACGGTTCCGGAGCTATTCCTCCTCCTTCAACCCCCTCCAACTCATTTATGCCTAAAATTATAATTTCTTCTAAAGATGTTATTTCTGCTCTCTCTAAGCTTAATACTAAGAAGGCATTTGGTCCCAATGGTATTCCTCCTGCGGTTCTAAAAACTTGTGCTTCCGAGCTTACACCCTGCTTTGGTAAACTATTTCGTCATTGTCTTTCTACTTCGACCTTATAAAACTATAAGTATAATAATAATAATATTTATTATTATTATTATACTTATAGTTAATAATAATAATAATAATAATAATAATAATAATAATAATAATAATAATAATAATAATAATAATAATAATAATAATAATAATAATAATAATAATAATAATAATATAATAATAATAATAATAATAATAATAATAAAAATGATAATAATAATAATAATTACTATTACTAGTTTTATTATTATATTATTATTCTTGTGCCGAAGAAGGGGGATCCCTCTAAACCCTTCAACTACCTTCCCATCTCTTTGACCCCCGTTCTCTCTAAAGTTTTGTTGAATACAAAAAGATTTTTGAGCTCTACTGGAGACAGAAGGCAACCGTTAAAATAAATGAATCAGAATGGCTGGTAGCACAAACATAAGAACGATCAGGAAGCAACTTCTCCCTAGAATAGGAAAAGGGCAGTGAGGTATGGGTCATTATTAAAAAATGGATTAAAAAAGACATCTAAAACAGTCTTGTTTCGTCACGATATTTGCTCATCCTTTAATGAGAAATCAGTCACTTTGGGGATGAAATCTAAAAACAATATTACATACCTGTATACTGGTGATACTGTATTCGTGGCAGATTTAGAATGAAATATCATTTTTTTATATTCTGTCTGAGGCAAGTAACGCAACAAACTTGAACATAAATAAAGCAAAAACTGAAGTTATGTTTTTAAAAATGAACATGAAAATCCTGTGATTGAGAAATTAGAATGGAGAGAACCTTGATGGAATAGGTTTTTAAGTTTAAATGGTAGGAATTTAAAAATGTGAGGATGATATGATGGCATGATAAATAAAGTCGAAAGAAAAGCCATTCACAAAATAGAAAAAAGAATTTGACTACAAAAAGCAAGACTTCAATAAATGCGAGGAAAGTTTTGTCAAATGTTGCGAATTGTTAGAATTGTTGGCATACTACAGAATACAGGAGTACAGTTCTGGAGAAACTTGCTGGTTTGTAGACCTAAAGGGTGTGAATGAGTTGATATTCGAAAAAAAGAACACGTCAGTGGAATAAAGACCGCCACAACTGCTGTTTGAAAGGCAAATTAAATATTGTTAAAGAATAATCACTAGAATTATTCATAGACGACAACTGAGAGGAAAACAATCAACTACATAAAAGAATGAGTATATTAAAAAAGTTAATGAATGGTATACTAAAAATAAATTACTGCAAATGGCAAGAGAAAAAGAAGAGTAATGTTTCATAGTTAACAATATTCAACTAAATACAACACATGAATAATACCTATGCGCAAAAAATTGAACTTCAAAAGCTAGTGGTTTAGCTTTTCGGTTCCGAGATTAAATTTTTTTTAATTATTTGTAGCACACACAATCACACACCCTCATCCACACTCACACAACCCCCATATAGGAACCGACCGGGCCCCGGCCCCGGCTAAAAATCAGGGAAAACCGGGGTTTGCCTGCCGGGGTTAAAATGGCAAATTATACTTGAGGGGACAATTCAAAAATTTTTTTTAATTTTCAGCCGAATCTCTTGAAATTTTTAGTGTATATAGCTTTTTTCCTGGTGAAAAAAAGTCCATTTCTAGCGTTTTTCTGAGTCTATAACTGCTAAAAAGTTTTTTTTTTTTTTTAGGGGAAATTTGACCCTTTTCAAATGAATGGCGGGGCCAAACCACTTTTCGGAATAACTTGAAATTTGGATGTATATTCATAATTCTATTAGCAACGAAAACATGTGACAGACACTTGTTCCCAGAGTTATAGGAAAAATGTTATAAGCCCAAAACTTAACAACTATAGAAAAAAAATTTTTTTTTTTTTAAAAAAAAAAAAAAAAAAAAAAAAAAACTATAACTATAACATTTCTTATTTTAGTAGGGTGCATAGTGGAGGGATGGGGCTACAAATTTTTCTCTATACTTTATTCGATGCGAGTCGTTGGTTTCGAGATATAGCCTCTCAAAAAAGGTCTATTTTTGACCAAATTTCAAGTATTTCCAAAGTTTGAGAGGCTATATCTCGCTTCAACCAAAAAGCATTTAATAATGCACTAAATAAAAATTGCAGCCCTGTCCCTCCTCTAAACAATATCCAAAAATAAAAAATAATAGGTAGCATGTTTTTTAAAAATAATTTTTTAAAAAAAAAAAAAAATACGATTTTTTTTTTTTTTTTAAATTTCGTGCTTATATCTTTTTTTCTAGATGTGATATCAAAAATCTGTTCTCACCAATGCAAGAAATTGAGGCTAAGATTATTCAAATAAATTTTCAGCTCATGTGGACCAGTGGTTTGGCCCCGTTATTTATTTTTTTCAACTTTGTGTCCAAATAACTTTCAAACCGTTATAGGCTCAGAAAAATGCTCAAAATCAACTCAGAACCTTGGGAAAAAATGCATATTCCCTGAAAATTTCAGCTCAATCAGTCAAATAATAATAAAAAAAAAATTTAAACAATATAAGAAAATTAAGATATTTCTTCTTGCTTTTTTAAAATTTTCTCTTTTTTTCTGTTTCTTTTGACTACTCCTTTCCTGCAAGTGAATTTTCATTTTTGTGTTTTAATTTTATGCCCCCATAAAGATTTGGTTGAAAATTTTTTACTTGTACCACCCGGAGGTCCTCTTCTAATTTTCTGACTGCAGATGTTACATTTAGCTATTCCGAGCCTTATCCTGAAACATTGTAAAGTACTTCCATACTCTGCTGAAGCTGATATTTTAACCATATTGATTGAAAGTATAAAAAAAATAATAATTTTTAAATAATGTAGGTAATTGATTCAAGTTTGATACATAGCAATGATATAACAATGATATGTATAAATATAGGTTATATTGATAATTTTAAATCTTACATTTTTCAAACTTTACTTTGTGGGCTTATAGGTAAAGCTGTTGAATCACTATTATGAATCAATTATTTTATTTTTTTTAATTTTTGGGCTTTTTATTATACAAAATCTGTAATTTTCTGACATTTTTCCAGAGAAAATGCATATAATCATCAATTTAAATGAATGTTGGCTATTCTACGCCTTTCTTATAATTAAATAAACCTCAATTAACTTTATTTCTAATTGTTTTAACCAAAAATTTTAGTGCTTTTGACCTCTTCACAAATTTTAGGCAACCCCGGCCCCGGAAAAAATTCCAGCCCCGGTCGGTTCCTACCCCCATATATATATATATATATATATATATATATATATATATATATATATATATATATATATATATATATATATATATATATATATATATATATATATATATATATATATATATATATATATATATTACAGCGGCAAATGCTCGAGGGAACTGTCCACTAGCATACCTCCACCTTTACGGCGTCTTCGTTGGAAAAGGGGTGCATTGTCTGCACATATATTTTGTGTAGAGATAGGCAACTCCAGGCTTGTTAGCTGTGGTGCCTCATTCTTTCCAGTCACCTCTGTTTTGTGGAATTCTCTCCCATCTTCTGTGTTTCCTGCTGAATTTAATCTCCATTCCTTAAAGGCCCACGTCTGTGCTCACCTGCGAATTTTTCGTTAGGTGGGGCTTGTGAGTTGTTTTATCTCTTCTATTGCTCTAGCACCCCCTGCTTGAATAGGGCTTTGCCCGTGAGTGGTGGTGTATATATATATATATATATATATATATATATATATATATATATATATATATATATATATATATATATATATATATATATATATATATATATATATATATATATATATATATATATATATATATATATATATAAACAAAGTATTTATGACTTAGCTGACTCAGAATCTTATTAGTTTAGGTAATATAAACATAATGTTTTTAATTTGAGAAAAGACTTACTCATTCCGTTTCTATAAACAATCGAACGAAAACTTAAGCAGATGATTTGTGACCCAAAACCCGAAGGTGAAATCATTAAAATCGCACCTGATCGAAAGCACATTTTTATTCTTTAAATCTCGCTGATCGATCTTCAACATATAATTTATTTTGAAAAAAATGTTATAAAACACAAACTCAGAACCTCGTCGTCATAAATCAAACATTTATTTAAATATTTATTCTAATATTGCAAGTACATAAATATACACAAATAAACACAATAAAAACTACAAAGGTACGCACACATTCACACAAATACACTCGTATACATACACATTAGCGATGGCATCCACACCGCACTTGCGAAAATTATACATCCTCATCTGCATCCGCATCTGCAAATGACGAAAATTCTATTTCCGCACCGCATCCGCAAATGAAGAAATATGACATGCAATATATATATATATATATATATATATATATATATATATATATATATATATATATATATATATATATATATATATATATATATATATATATATATATATATATATATATTTTATGTCTCCTCTGGTGGGCAAGGGCCGAAGGCCAACCAAATTCCACCAGAGTTGGGGAATATTCCGGATCCGATCGCTAATGGCCAACGTGACCCGATACACGGCGTTTAAAAGTGTGCAAGTCAGAGGAAGTTGGGAAAACAGATAAAGGGAGAGTGTTCTAGACTTTACCAGTAGAGTACATGTAAGGGTGAGCATAGCGGTTAAGTCTGGGGTCGGAGAATTGGACAGAGAAAGGATGAGAATGTGTAGAAAGTCGTGTCGCACGAGCCCTTCTCAATGGAAGAGGTATGCGACGTCAGAGTTCAGAAGAGCAATGTCCGTTGTAATAGCGATAGTATAGAGAAAGTAATGCAACAATTCTTCGGGAAGAAAGAAACTGGAGAGAGTTAGTAAGAGCAGGAGAATTGATGAGACGAAAAGCAATAGACTCCACCTTTTCAAGAATAGCTGTATGTGTGGAGCCACCCCAGATGCGAGAGGCGTACTCCATACTGGGGCGAACAACACCCCTATACAGAGAAAGCAACTGGGGTGGCGTAAAAAAACCACGAAGGCACCTCAGAATACCCAACCTCTTAGAAGCTTGTTTAGAAAGAGAAATATTGTGATCCTTCCAAGAAAGATCACGAGAAAAAGAAACTCCGAGAATATTGAGGACAGATGAAGGTTTGAGTTGAGTGCTTTCGAAGAAGATATCATAGTTGTGTGGAAGATTGTGTAGAGTAGAAATATGGAGGAACTGAGTTTTTGAAGCATTGAAAACGACCATGTTTTTTCTACCCCAATTTGAAATACAAGAAAGATCAGAGGTCAGTTGCTCCAAGGCCATCCTTCTTCAATCTATCAACTGCTGTTGGGATGGACGTCTTTCAAATTGAAAGGAGTAACGAAGGGTGGAGTCATCGGCATAGGAGTGTATAGGAGACGAAGTAATAGAGAGAAGGTCATTGATGAAAATTAGAAAAAGAGTTGGAGAAAGGACATATCCTTGAGGAACACCACTATTTATAGATTTATAGGAAGAACGGTAGCCGTCTACAACAGCTGCTATAGAACGACCGGAAAGGAAATTAGAGAGAAGGTCACAGAGAGAAGGATAGATTCCGAAAGAGGGAAGTTTGGAAATCAAAGCTTTGTGCCAGACTCTATCGAAAGCTTTCGATATGTCTAGCGCCACAGCGAAAGATTCACCGAAACCCCGAAGACCGGAGGACCAAGAGTCAGAAAGTAGGGAAAGAAGATCACCAGTAGAACGTTCTTTACGAAAGCCATACTGGCGATCAGACATAAGATTGGAAGAATTGAGATGTTTCCAAATCTTCCTGTTAAGGATAGATTCGAAAAGTTTAGAAGGAACAAAGGTTAAAGAAATAGGACAATAGTTAGAGGGCTGAGAGGGATCCACCTTCTTCGGCACAGGTTGAATGAGCGCACGTTTCCAGCAAGAAGGGAAGGTGCAAGCTCGGAAGCACAAGTTTTGAGAACCGCAGGAGGAATACCATCAGGACCATACGCCTTCTTAGTGTTAAGCTCAGAGAGAGCAGAAATGACATCTTTAGAAGAAATTACAATGTTAGGCATAAATGAGTTGGAGGGGGTTGAAGGAGGAGGGATAGCTCCGGAATCGTCTAAGGTAGAGTTAGAAGCAAAAGTATAAGTGAAGAGTTCAGGTTTAGTTGAATGTAAAATGGCAGTTGTACCGTCGGAAGATATTAAAGGAGGGAAAGAGGAAGAAGCAAAGTTAGAGTTTTTTTTTGCAAAATGCCAGAAAGGTCGAGAGGAAGAAGAGCCAGAAAGATTATTGCATTTGCGGAGGAGAAAAGAGTTTTTGATATCTCGAAGAATAGATTTTGCACGATTCCGGGATGAAATGTAAATTGAATGAGTTTCAGGAGTTTGAAGACGACCGTAATCTCTGAAGGCAGCATCCCTACCGCGGATAGCGCGAGAACAATAGAGTTAAACCAACTTTTGTTAGGTTTAGTAGAAGGGAAAGAATATAGAATGTACGCCTCCATGCCAGAGAGAATCACCTTGGTTATGCGCTCAGCACACTCCGAGGGACCCCTCCCACGAAAGCAATAATCATTCCATGGGAAATGAGAAGTACAACCACAAGTCAGACCAGTTAGCAGCACCGAAGTGCCACAAACGTCTCCGTCTCCGGGGGCCGTTCTTGCGGAAGACTTGAAAAGACAGAGCAAGATACGGAGATAAGAAGGTGATCGGATGAACCCAGAGGAGGAAAGAGTTTAACAGTATAAGGAGAAGGATAAGAAGTAAGAAAAAGAAAGGAGAAGAAGACAGAATGTGCTCTATTTTGGAGTTTAAATAGTCGAAGATTTTTGGATAGTCAGTAGAATTAGGAGATAAATAGATAACAAATAAATTCATTAGTAGAACTGCAAAAGAGCTTCAGCCATAAAGTAGAGAATTCAGGAGACTCCAAATTAGAGACACTTGAGGAAATAACATCGTTGCACACATATGCGCAACAGCCCTCATTGGCTGAAAATTGAAGATAGAGACAGTAGGAGGTAACAGAATAACTTTTGCTGTCTGTACACTCATGCACCTGAGTTTCGGTTAGAAACAAGAGATGAGATTTAGAAGAAGAGAGATGGTGTTCGACAAAGGGGAAATTAGAAAAAAGATCGCGAATGTTGCAGAAATTAATGAAAAAGGAAGACCGTGCACCGGGGTAAGCCGGAATCAGGGTCATGGCGGCACTATCCTCATCATCGGAGGCTGCCAACTCCCAAGTGATGATGGGGTGAGGGGTGAATGAGGGGCATTCTTAGGATGCCGCCCTTCGAAGCATCTCCGAGGCAACTCTGAGTTTCGCAATTTTGTTTAGTTTAATAAAGGTAATGTAAGAGTAAGCTCTTGTAAACTTGTGGGAACATGTGAAATGGGGTGGAGGTAGTGGGAGCATAGTTACACTAGAGATCCTCTGAGAAGGTGAAACGCGAAAAGAAACGAACCAAAGGGCAACGGAGTGAAACGGAATGGTCTAGCCCATTTTATCCTTACGCGGGTTATGCCCAATGGGGAGGGGTTACTTGCATCGCTTCTGACGACGCTGCGTCCTCCCCTATATATATATATATATATATATAATATATATATATATATATATATATATATATATATATATATATATATATATATATATATATATATATATAATATATATATATATATATATATATATATATATATATATATATATATATATATATATATATATATATATATATATATATATATATATATATATATATATATATATATATATATATATATATATATATATATATATATATATATATATATATATATTTCTTCCAATCTTATCTCTGATCGCCAGTGTGGCCTTCATAAGAAACGCTCTACTTGTGATCTTCTTTCCCTTATCTCTGACTCTTGGTCTTCCGCTCTTCGGCATTTCGGTGAATCTTTTGCAGTAGCTTTAAACATAACGAAAGCCTCCGATAGAGTCTGGCACAAAGATTTGACTTCTAAACTTCCCCCTTTCGGTATTCTATCCTTCTCTCTGAGATCTTCTCACTAATTTCCTTTCCGTTCGTTCTATAGCAGCTGTTGTAGATGGCCACCGTTCTTCCTTTAAACTATTTATTAATAGTGGTGTTTCTCAGGGTTTTGTCCTATCTCTAACACTTTTTCTGCTTTTCCTTAATGACCTTCTTTCTATTCCCTCATTTCATTTCCCCTCCTATGCTGATGACTACACCCTTAATTACTCCTTCCAGTTTTAAAAACGTCCCACCCAACAGCAGTTGATAAACTCGAGAAGGGTAGCCATGGAGCAACTAATCTCTGATCTTTCGCATATTTCAAATTGGGGCAGAGAAAACATGGTTGTTTCCAATGCCTCAAAAACTCAATTCCTCCATTTCTAAACTCCACACAATCTTCCACACAACTATAATGCCTTCTTCGAAAACACACAACTCAAACCTTCATCTGTCCTCAATATTCTCGGTGTTTTTTTTTCTCGTGATCTTTCTTTGAAGGATCATATTACTTCCCTTCCTAAACACACTTCTAAGAGGTTGGGTGTTCTGAGGTGCCTCCAGTATTATTTCTCGCCACCTTCTGTGTAGGGGTGTTGTTCGCCCCTGTATGGAGTATGTTTCGCACATCTGGGGTGGTTTCATTCATACAGCTCTCATTGAGAAGGTGGAGTCTTTGGCTTTTCGTCTCATCAACTCTCCTGCTCTTACTAACTCTCTCCAAGCTCTTTCTGCTTTTCTAATTAGATGCGTCACTCTCTCAAAACTATCGCTATTACAATGGACACTACTCTTCGGAACTCTGTCGACGTATATCTCCTCCACTGAGAAGAGCTCGTGCAACGCGCCTTTCTACTCAGTCTCATCCTTTCTCTGTCCAACTCTCTGACCCCAGACTTAACCGCTATGCTCAATCTTACATATGCTCTACTGGTAAAGTCTGGAACACACTCCCTTATTTGTTTTCCTCAACTTCCTTTGATTTAGCATACTTTCAAACTCTGTGTATCTGGACATGT
>SEYY01015547.1:0-22026 GCA_009176605.1 Armadillidium nasatum | reverse complement strand
TGTTAGGGAGAGCTAGAACTTGTGAATGAACTAACCTGCCTACACAGGACTTTTGGAAAATGACCCAAGATTTGATGGAATACCTATATATTACATTCAAATCCGTCAGCCATGAAAAAGGGGCCAACCTATCACAAGATTTGCGCGTTTATGTGGGACACTATTTGCAACTAGTCAATTAACTTTAACGAACCTAGTTTTATTATCAATCAAACAATTTAACTAAAGTATAAGGGATGAGGGATAGTAAAAGAAATGTTTACTGATATTACATTTACTTAATGATGAATTAATCAAACAAAATTTATTAAATAATAAATTTAACTTTTATTAAATTGAATTATATTTAAAACAGACAAAATTTTATAGTTTATCTCTATTTTGTCTATTAATTTTGCACTCTTGTTTATTAAGGAATGTCCAGTATTTAACCTCTATTAATGGGATAGTGTTGGGAATTGGCAACAACTTGCTGTGTCAGTTAATACTTAAAATAGGAGAAGTATTTTCCTCTTAAGTGGAGTTGTTAGTGATGAAATACAGGGGTTGGAAGAAGATTATATAATATTTTTGGCTTATCTAATTTGGTAGTTGTAGATGGCTTCTCTCTTCCTTTCCTTGTATAATTTTTCTGAATTGGTATAGTATCTTGTTTTTCTTCTTCAATGCTACAAGATACTGAATGGATAATTCACTATTGGGAAATCTGGTAATGACACAAGGCTGGAATGGTCAACAATTAGAATTAGACGTCCTCAGGTTGTTGGTCTCACAAGTAAGATGTCCATGACTGGATTCTGTATAATTTAGTCCCGATACTGGAAGCCTATGGAGATTGGTTTTATTAAATCTTTATCCCATTAATATTAGGTATGTGTTACAATTACCATTATACACATTAGAGTCAATAATTAACATCGTTACATAATATAATAAGTATATACAACTTTACCTTATTGAAGGCACTTTCCTTGTATGAACAATTTAATTTCCCTATTGGTGGAGGCCTAATATTTGAATGTTAAAACAAGACTCAAACATATAAATTTACAAATAATAAATGTTAATCAATATTCTGAAAAATAGAAATAATTGATAACATCTTTCCATTTAACAAAAAGAAATAGAAATGAACATAAAAAAAAAATAATTAAAAAAAAAAAAAAAAAAAAAAAAAAAAAAAAAAAAAAAAAAAAAAAAAAAAAAAAAAAAAAAAAAAAAAAAACTAAAAAAATAGTTCTACAAATAATAACTCTTTTGACTCTCCCTTTCAGCGGTGTTAGTTGCTGAATCTGGGGAGAAGCTGACTGAGAATGTTGGTGAAGGAGTTTGTTAGAGAATGTGCATCGAAGGGATTAAGGGTAAACTTGACAAAGAGTAAAGTGATGAGGATCGGGGGCAGGGATGAGGCAGCAAGAGGGGAGGAATGGGAGGGTGTCGAGGTGGGGGGAGAGAAATTTGAGGAGGTAGAAGAGTTTAAATATCTGGGAATGTTAGTGGAGGGGAAAGGAGGGATGGATGGGGAAATAAAGAATAGAGTGACAGAGGGAATGAAAGTGATGGGGGGACTGAGAGAAGTTTGGAAGAAGGGAAGAATATCAAAGGAAATAAAGGTAACGAATGTTTGAGAGTATGTGTCTACCATCTGCAATGTATGGGTGTGAGACATGGGTGATGAATGCTCAGATTAGGAAAGGATTAGAAGTTTTTGAGATGAAAGAATTGACATCTATATGTGGGTTAAGGAGAGTAGATAGAATCAGAAACGAAAAAATAAGAGAGATGTGTGAATGGAAGAGGAGAATTGTGCGTAGAGCGGAAGAGGGTGTATTAAGATGGTTTGAGCATATGTGTAGAATGGATGAGAATAGGATGGTGGGTAGAGTGATGAGATTCGAGATAGAGGGAGGAAGGGGGAGGGGAAGGCCGAGGTGGAGGTGGATGGATGGGGTGAGGGAGATACTGGGGGGAGAGGTTTGAATGTGGACGAAGGTAGGAGAGTCACAGAGGACAGAGTGAGATGGAGGGCAGTGGTGAGGGGGGAGGGGAGATAATGTGGATGTGGGTATGTGTGAGCGAATAGTGATGGGTACCACCCCAAATTTCAAATTTTTTTTTTAATTTTCAGCCAATTCTCCTGAATTTTTCAGTGTATATAGCTTTTTTTCCTGGTGAAAAAAGTCCATTTCTAGCAATTTTCTAAGTCTGATAATGGTTAAAATGTTTTTTTGAAACTACTTTCTGGAATGACTTGAAATTTTGACTGTATATTTAGAATTCGATGTGCTACAAAGCTTCTAACAGACTTTTGTTCCCAGAGTTATAGAAAAATTTTTATAAGCCCAAAATTGACCAACTATTGAAATTTTTTTTTTTTTTTTTGGGGGGGGGGGGGGTGGAATCCACCTTTAAAAAACAAAAAAAATTTTTTTGGTGGGTGTATAGGGGAGAGATGGGGCTACAAATTCCTCTCTATACTTTATTTGATGAGATTCGTTTGTTTCTAGATATAGCCTCTCGAAAAAGGTCCATTTATTGATAAAATTTCAAAAAATTTCCAAAGTTTGAGAGGCTATATCTCGCTTCAAACAAATAGCATTTAATAATGCATTAAATAAAAGTTGTAGCCCTATCCCTCCTCTAAACAATATCCAAAAATAAAAAATTAGTAGGTAGTTTTTTTTTTTTTAAATAATTTTTTTCTCAGAAAGAACAATTTTTGCAAATTGTTTTCCCCAAGTGCCTATAACTTTTTTTCTAGATGTGATATAAAAAATCTGTTCCCATTAATGCAAGAAATTGGGGCTAAGATTATTCAGTTAAATTTTCAGCTCAGTGTGGACTAGTGATTTGACCAGATTCACTTTTTCTGAAATAACTTTCAAACCATTATAGACTCAGAAAAACACTCAAAAATCAACTTAAAACTTTAGGAAAAAATGCATATACCCTGAAAATTTCAGCTCAATCAGTCAAATAATAATTTTTTTTTTTTTTTTTTTTTTTTTTTTTTTTTTTTTTTTCTTGTTTTTTCAATATTTTTCTTTTCTTTTCTGTTTCTTTTGACCACTCCTTTTCTGCTAGTGAATTTTCATCTTTGTGTTTTGATTTTAGATGCCCTCATAAAGATTTGGTTGAAAAATTTTTACTTGGGCACCCAATGGTCCTTCTAATTTCCTGGCTGCAGATGTTACATTTTGCTATTTCGAGCCTATTCTGAAACATTGTAAAGTACTCCCATCCTGCTGAAGCTAATCTTATAGCCATATTGATTGAAAGTATAAACAGAATAATAATTTTGAAATAATGTAGCTAAATGATACAAGTTTGATACACAGCAATAAAATAACTATGTATAAATACAGGTTATGTTGATAATTTTATATCTTACATTTTTTCAAACTTTACCTTAGGGTCTTACCTAGGTAAACCTGTTGAATCACTATTGTGAATCAGAAAAAATTTAAATTTTTTGTTCTTTTTTAAAAATTTTATTATGCAAAATCTGTAATTTTCTGAAAAAAATGCATATTATCATTAATTTAAGTGATTGTTGGCTATTCTACTCCTTTTTTATAATTATATAAACTTCAATTAAATTTATATCTAATTTTCTTAACCTAAAATTTGTGCTTTTGACCTCTTTACAAATTTTAGGCAACACCGACCAGAGCCCTGGCAAAATTCCTGAGGAATTATGATATGTCTTGTGCCACAATAAAAGATTCACTGAAATTCCAAAGAGCAGATAACCAGAGAGAAAAGAAAAAAAAAAAACCACCAATAGAGCATTCTTTACAAATTGCTATCAGATTATTTTTTTTTATATTTGAAGAAATAAGATGTTTTGAAACCTTTGGATAAAATGGATGTTTAAGCAGTAGGATGATAATTTGAAAGTTGAGAGGTTTACCCCTTCATCACAGAGTGAGCAAACATTTCCAGAAGAAAGGGAATGTCAAATATGAAAGACAGAAAACAATTTACCAAAACAGGGTACCAGCTCAGATGCATATATCTTTAGTAGAGATTACAATGTTAAGCATAAATAAGTTAAAAGGGGTGGAAGAAGGAGGAATAACTCTTGAATCGTCTAATGTGGAATTAGAAGCATAGGTTTGAGTAGAGTTCAGCTTTAATAGAAGGTAAAATGGCAGTTGTCCAATTGGAAGATATTATAGAGAGGGTAAAAAGAAGAAATAAAGTTAGAGTTAACATTTTCTGTTAAATGTGAGAAAGGGAAATAAAGAAAGTGAACCAGGAAGAGTATTGCATTTTCTATGGAGAAATGAGGTTTTGATGTTACAGAAAATAGATTTTGCATGATTCCAGGAGGAAAGGTTAGTTGCATGAGGTTTTTAAGTTTCAAGATTATGGTGATTCTTGAAAGCAACATCCTTGAAATGAATAGCATAAGAACAATGAGAGTTAAACCAAGGTTTGTTAAATTTAGTTGAAATAGAATATTAAGTGTAAACTTAAAACTTAACTCTGTGCACTCCAAGGGATCTCTCGTGCTGAAGCAATAATCATTCCCAGGAATATTAAAGAAGTATTACTGCAAGCTCAGCGGGTTTGTGAGGCTAAGGTGAAGAATTGAAGAGGAAGAAGAGGATACAGCACTTGATAAGATGGTGTTTGGAGTAACGCAGAGGTGAAAAGAGTTTAGCAGTATGAAGAGAAGAATTAGAAGTTAAGAAAAGGTCTAAAATGCTGGGTTCATCTCCAAAGTGGTCAGGGATACTTGTAGGGTCTGCACTATCTGTTCAAAGTTATTTTGAGTTGAGAAATGAGAGGCATCACCAGCTGTATCTTGAGACCTAGAAGAAAACCATTGACGGTAATAAATATTGAAATTACCTAAAATGATGATTTCAGAGAATAGAAGAGGAGAGTATGTTCTCTTTTGGAGTTTAGATAGTCAAAGAATTTAGGATATTACAGTTATTAGATTATTAAACAGAGCAAAAGAATTTATTTATAAATCAGCAAGAGAGCCTAAGCTACAAATTGGAAGATTTAGAAGATTTCAAATTAAAGACTTGAGAACTAGCAACATTGTTGTGCACATAGGCACAAGCCTTGCTTTGACTGAAAATTGAAGATAGAGACAAAAAGAAGGAACAGAAGTGTTTGCTATTGGAACACTCTAGTACCTAAGTTTCAGAAGTTTGTGGAAACTTGTAAAATTTGTAAAATGGTAAATTCCTAGAGGAAGTTTGTAAGCTTTTGTGACAATTCATTGCTGTCATTCATGCTTCAGGTATATGATAAACTGTTCACATAGTTTCTATAGAAATGTAATTAATAAGAAAATAAACATAAAAATTTATAATATATATTTTTATTGATACAAATGGAAGAATTCTTAAATTTAAACTTAGGAATTCATGTTGTAATCCTTTTTATATCCACAAAAAAAAGCACTCTGAATTTTTTCAAAATAATTAAAGAATAAATTCCAAAATTATTAATTATTGACCAAAAACTTTACCTATAAAAAAATGTATTTTTTTTTGATACTGTACATTCTGGTTTGTCCCATGAATCTTCACCATAATCTCCACCCATTGAAAATTTATGTGGACTACTGTGAAAAGTAATTATTTTGCCCATTCTTTTGCTTAAATAAAGATTCTGAATGAAAATCTTCACAATGATTGGTGGATTACCTATTGAGTGATAAAAGCTTGAGAAGAGTATTAGATACTGCAAAATTCAGTAAATAATGGAACAGAAACTTAAAACTATTTCTTAACATATTAACATGTTTTGTCAGGAACTAGCTTCAAATAAAAAATCTATCTGATGAAATATTGATCAAAACCCATTTGAAAGATAAGTTCAATACAAATGAAAAGAAATCTGAAAAATTATAAGTTTTACCACCATTGTCTAAAAAAAAAAAAAAAAAAAAATAACTGGAGTATTTTAAATGTACAAATGAATTTTCAATAACAAAGTACATGATAAACAAACTAAGAAGCTTGTTCAGGAGCAATGAGTATTGACAATGCCTAGTAAGAGAAAAAGTTGGATTCCACAAGAGACTGTCAATCAAGTTACCACATTTTATAGGAATGGATTAGTCAGCAGATTTATTCCTGGGAAAGGAGACTAACCTATAAAACATTTGTAAGCTTGGTCAGAGATAAATAGTATTTAAAACTCTGTAACTTAAAAAGAGCCATTTAAATTGTTTGAATCCAAGTACCCTGAAACAACTATAAGTTTTTCTAAATTTGCTTAGCTAAAGTCAGTGGATTTCATCTTACATTTGGATATGGAACACACATTATATATGTTTGCACAATCCATCAGAATGTAAAGCTGAAGATTGTTGGAATAAGACTTGATTCTCTTACTAATGGAAAAACATTTCATTTGAGAGACGATAATCAGTGATTAACTGCTCTTTTAGGAAACCTATCATTATATGATTACCACTTTGGTAATTATAACAGCTTAATTGGTCAACTTTTGAGAAGTATTTATTAGATACTTTTTATGACAATATGATTGATGATGTTCCAGTATAAGCAGTGGTTAATGACAGACAGAACCACCCTTGAAAATGTATCAAAATCATCTGATGAATTTATCGATGCATTTTTAACTAGCTTTTTGAATCTCAGGGAACATGGTTTCATATCAAAAGAGCAGTCTGCATTTTGTTCAAAAAGAAAATCTTTAAAGGAAGGGAAAATTTTGGTTATTGGTGATTTCTCTGAAAATTTATCATTTATTTTACAGGATGTAGCTCAGTGATTTCACTGGAACAATATTCAGGCAACACTACATCTTTATGGATGTTTAGTATAGTTTCAGAATTTTTGAAAAGTAATGGGAATAAATTATAGGATGATAACTCTATATAGGGTTGAAAGGGGTTCTTTCTCCCTCTATGGTATTCTGAGTCCACACTTCTAGCAAGGAAGAAAACTTGAAGTTGGCAGACAAAGACACAATAGTTTATTAAGGAAGGATGCAAGCTTAAAAGCACAAGTTTTACAAATTAATAGATGGAATGCGATTTGGTCCATATGCCTTCTTAGTATGAAGCTCAGGAATAGATGAAATAACATCTTTCAAGGATATGAGTTAGAGGAGAGGTGAAGGAGGAATAACTCCAGAGTCTTCAAAAGTTGAATTAGAGGCAAAGGTTTGAGTAAAATGTTCAGCTTTTGCAGGAGTACAAAGTCAGTTGTTTCATTAGAAGAAAGTTGAGGATTCCCAAGAATGGTTAAAAAGCAAGGTATGCAAAATTCCAGAAAGAATGTGAGGAAGAAGAGTCAGAAAAGTTATTGTATTTCATACAGAGAAAATAGTTTTTAGTGTTTGTAGGACAGAGATTCTGGAATTTGAAGACAACAGTAATTTCAGTAGGCATTTCTACCTGGGTAAAAAATCACAGAGAAAGCAAAGCTAAATCAGAGTTCGTGAGAGTTTTAGTTGAAGTGAAAGAAAATAGAATGTATTTTAGTAGCATTCTGCTCACAACAGTGGAACCCTCTTAATGAAGATATAATCATTCAGAGCAAAATCAATGAGTAAAATTGAAGTCTGACCAGTTTGCCAAACTAAAGTGCCAAAAACATTTTCTTGTGATGGTCTCTACTGTGGTAGACTTGGAGATGCAACAACATACAGAGGTAAGATGATGATCTATGGAACCCGAAGTTGTAAAGAGTTCAAGGTATATTTAGAAGGATTAGAAGTAAGAAAAGATCAATAATAATGGGTTGCTACATAAGTATATTAGGGTGATACACCATTTTTTTTTTTTTTTTTTTTTTACACTTCACCACCACTCACGGGCAAAGCCCTATTCAAGGAGGGGGTGTTAAAAGAATAAAAATAAAAGTAAAAGAGCACAAAACCAAAAAATGAAAACCACCCTTACAGAACCCACCTAACGCAAATTTCTCAGGTGGGCGCAGACGCGGGCTTTAAAGAAATTGAGATTAAATGCGGAGGGAAATACAGAAGATGGAAGAGAGTTCCACAAAACAGAGGTGGCAGGAAAGAAAGAGGCACCACAGCGGACAAGCCTGGAGTTGCCTATTTCCACGCAAAATTGATGCGCGGACATTGCACCCCTTGTGCTGCGAGGACGCCGTAAAGGTGGAGGTACGCGGGTGGATAGTTCCCTCGAGCATTTGTCGCTGTAGTACCTATAGAAAAGAGACAAGGCACCAACATCTCGTCGCAAAGGTAAAGAGTCAAGAGAATTAGAAAGAGCGGGACAGTTTATAAGTCTTTTAGCCTTTGACTCAACCCTATCCAAAAGACGGGTGAAACCTGAGCCACCCCAGATATGAGAGCAGTACTCCATACAAGGGCGGATGAGACCCTTGTATAATTGGAGTAACTGCGAGGAAAAAAAAAATTCTCGCAGTCTAAACAGAACTCCCAGCTTCTTTGAAGCCGCCTTAGCAACCATTGTGATATGAGGTTTCCAAGACATTTTTTTGTTTATGTGAAGGCCAAGGATGTTTATATTGTCTACAAGAGAGATGGGAGAACCATCGAAAGAAATAGGAAAGCTAGGAGGTGTCTTTGAGAGGGAGATTTCTAATGGTTTGTAATGGTTATTCTAGATGAAGAAATAGAGGGCAAGTTTACTGGCTGTATCTTGAGAAGTAGAAGAAAACTATTGGCCATGGTGAACATTGAAATCACCTAAAGGATGATTTGAGAGAAACCAGAAAAGGAGAGAATGTGTTATTAGTAGTATATATATATATATATATATATATATATATATATATATATATATATATATATATATATATATATATATATATATATATATATATATATATATATATATGTAGGGCCTAAGATATATAATTGTTTACTGGTATTTCTTCTAATCTTCTGTTTTAATGTTATTTTCTTTCTTACTTGGATTCTATATAACACTTCGCGTAATATTTTTATTTAAAAAGATATATTTATTATATTTACACAATTTTTAAGGTAAGCATTTCAATATGTGTTCATTCTTGATATATCAAGCGATCTCTGTCTAGGGCAGCCTCGTGGGCAGGCACGATACCGTAATATATATATATATATATACAGTGGCGGCTCGTCTGTAAGGGCTTCAGGGCTGCAGCCCCTCCAAATTAAAAATACCAGGCGTAAAATGTTGATATAAATATGAATTTTTTTATCAGAGAAAAGTGATTTAAATTCATTTTTTTAACAACTTAATACATAAAAAGTATAAATCAATAAAGAAAATTTGAATTAAATGCATTTTGCAACTTAATACATAAAAAGTATAAATCAATAAAGAAAATTTGAATTAAATGCATTTTGCAACTTAATACATAAAAAGTATAAATCAATAAAGAAAATTTGAATTAAATGCATTTTGCAACTGCAAATTTTTGGGTACGATATTTTTTTTAACGCATTGCAATTATATAAAATATGGGCTGTAAATTCTCAGTTCTAAATTAGACCAAATGTTTTGTTCTTAAATAATAGGACAGATGTGGCAACTTATGAAAAAAAGTATGACAAATTGCAATAGCAGTTTTTGTCAAGTTGCCAGTTTGTCTTTCTTTTACTTTTTGGCAACATGGAGATTATTTTCGAATATTTAAGATATTTGAATGTTGCCAGTTGTCCTAAAAGGACAGAGCGTAAAGAATACAAACACTAAATAAAACAGTTTGTTATAGAACCTGGTGGGGTGGAGATGTGTTTTTTTTTTTTCTTGTGAAAGAAAAATTACGGATTTATTTTTTTTTTTGTTCGATATATATATATATATATATATATATATATATATATATATATATATATATATATATATATATATATATATATATATATATATATATAAAGGGCCAGACTGCACTTTAGTCCACACAAATATTACAAATACTACTTAATGTACATTAAAAAGGATAACATTTTTGAAATCCTTGAAGAATTCTGATAAAGAAAAATTGGGAATTAAAAAAAAATATTATACTAAGTTTATTTACTAAGTACATTATAGTGCTTTAATTGCCTCGACGACATCGTTCGTCTGGCAGCTCAAGTGTGGCAGCGTCTTTTCCAGAGTTAAATATCTCAAAATTGCAGTAGATGAATTTTTCGATTAAGTAAGAAATTTTTTTAAAAAAATTTAAATATATGTGTTATATGGCCGTATTTTTAAATAAGAATATCAGCAAGCTTTCCAGAATAAGTAAGGTATATGTTTGAAATTTTATATATATATATATATATATATATATATATATATATATATATATATATATATATATATATATATATATATATATATATATATATATATATATATATATATATATATATATATATATATAATAGTTTGCAATTTTACACACACACACACACACACACACACACACACACACACACATATATATATATATATATATATATATATATATATATATATATATATATATATATATATATATATATATATATATATATATATATATATATATATATATATATATATATACAGTGGCGGCTCGTGTAAACTTGGTAAGGAGGGGCTGCAAGTTATATATATATATATATATATATATATATATATATATATATATATATATATATATATATATATATATATATATATATATATATATATATGTGTGTGTGTGTGTGTGTGTGTGTGTGTAAAATGCAAACTATATATATATATATATATATATATATATATATATATATATATATATATATATATATATATATATATATATATATAATTTTAAACGTACCTTACTTATTCTGGAAAGCTTGCTGATATTCTTATTTAAAAATACGGCCATATAACACATATATTTAAATTTTTAAAAAAAATTTTCTTACTTAATTAATCGAAAAATTCATCGTACTGCAATTTTGAGATATTTAACTCAGGAAAAGACGCTGCCACACTTACGCTGCCAGACGAACGATGTCGTCGAGGCAATTAAAGCACTATAATGTACTTAGTAAATAAACTTAGTATAAATATTTTTTTTTAATTCCCAATTTTTCTTTATCAGAATTCTTCAAGGATTTCAAAAATGTTATCCTTTTTAATGTACATTAAGTAGTATTTGTAATATTTGTGTGGACTAAAGTGCAGTCTGGCCCTTTATATATATATATATATATATATATATATATATATATATATATATATATATATATATATATATATATATATATATATATATATATATATATATATATATATATCGAACAAAAAAGAACAATAAATCCGTAATTTTTCTTTCACAAGAAAAAAAAAACACATCTCCATCGCACCAGGCTCTATAACATACTGTTTTATTTAGTGTTTGTATTCTTTACGCTCTGTCTTTTAGGACAAACTGGCAACATTCAAATATCTTAAACATTCGAAAATAATTTCCATGTTGCTAAAAAGTAAAAGAAAGACAAACTGACAACTTGACAAAAACTGCTATTGCAATTTGTCATACTTTTTTTCATAAGTTGCTATATCTGTCCTATTATTTAGGAACAAAAAATTTGGTCTATTTTTAGGACTGAGAATTTACAGCCCATATTTTATATAATGCAATGCGTTAAAAAAAATATCGTACCCAAAAATTTGCAGTTGCAAAATGCATTTACTTCTTATTTTCTTTAATGATTTATACTTTTTATGTATTAAGTTGTTAAAAAAATGAATTTAAATCACTTTTCTCAGACAAAAATTTCATATTTTTATCAACATCCTACGCCAGGTATTTTTAATTTGGAGGGGCTGCAGCCCTGGAGCCCATAATGACGAGCCGCCACTGTATATATATATATATATATATATATATATATATATATATATATATATATATATATATATATATATATATATATATATATATATATATATATATATATATATATATATATATATATATATATATATATATATATATATATATATATATATATATATATATATATATATATATATATATATATATATATATATATATATATATATATATATATATATATATATATAAACTTGCAGCTCCTCCTTACCAAGTTTACACGAGCCGCCACTGTATATATATATATATATATATATATATATATATATATATATATATATATATATATATATATATATATATATATATATATATATATATATATATATATATACACAGGTATACCTCGGTTACGGCGGGTATGGTTCCAGACCACCACCGCAATGCGAGTCACTTGCATTTTTTCACTCGCTACAACATATGAACACCTTAAAACTTATTTACACTATCATTTATTATTTGCGCAATAGCGCTAGGCTACAAATAACAGTTTCAATTTAAAAATAAAATACGTAATGAAGGGCAAATAAAATAAAAATAGTATATTTTTAGCTTTAAAAACTTTATTAATTGAAGGAAGTTGAAGTTGATTAGTGAGACTCGTCATCTGGCCCTTCAACGAATCTAATTCTCTTGCTTTGTGGAGAGTCTAGCGTTAATGTTGATGGTTGTTGAGGTGATGATGGCTGCTGAGTGATAACACTGGATAACGTTCTGCAGCTTCTATATCAGAACTAGCTGCCTCACCTTGCACTTTTATATTGTGTAGCTGGCTTCTTTCTTTAAGCCTAATAAACCAGCCTCTGCTTGCTTCAAACTTATCATCTTTAGCTTCGTCCCCTTTGCTAGCCTTAATTGAGTTAAATAAAGTTAGGGCCTTGGATTGAATTAGGCTTTGGCTTAATGGCACGTTATGACTCGTTTGATCTTCGATCCACAGCACTAACACTTTCTCCATTTCAGCAATAACATTGTCCCGTTTTCTTATTATTTTAATGTTCACTGGAGTAGCGCTTTTAATTTCTTTCAAAATCTTTTCCTTAGAGTTAGTAACTTTGCTTACTGTTTTTCCGAGCTAGGCCCAGCCTACGGCCTATATTAGCGTTCGAAATGCCTTGGTTATGTAAGTGAATCATTTCTAACTTTTTTTTCCAATGAAAGGGACTTCCGACTCTTCTTTTCACTAGTCATAGGGGCCATGTCTACATGGGTATACAGTGAAGGTATGCGTAATATAAATGCGTATTAACACAATTGTAACACTACTGTATTAAATTTGGCGGTCAAGTGGAGAGCGATGCGCGTGTTATGAATGCTGCGTTCAAACTGAACGCCGCATGGGAAATTTGTTGATTAAAAGCTGTACTGTAAGAGCGAGACAAGCGCCGAAAAATATTTTAGCGCCGTATGAGCGAAGCGCCGTAAAATGAGGTATATATATATATATATATATATATATATATATATATATATATATATATATATATATATATATATATATATATATATATATATATATATATATATCACAAGTTCGATTTTCCTGCTTCCCATCAAGTATATATAAAAATAGATTGATATATAGGAAGATCAATACCTTTGCTTCCTATATATATATATATATATATATATATATATATATATATATATATATATATATATATATATATATATATATATATATATATATATATATATATATATATATATATATATATATATATATATACTTCCCTTATACAAAAAATGTATGCAAATATATCTACAAGGAAAAATAAAATAATAGAAACTAAGTACTTTCATGTTGTTTAGCACATTAAAGAAAATGCCTTGAGAATGTATTAATAACTCAAAGTACTTGGCTTCTATCTATATATATATATATATATATATATATATATATATATATATATATATATATATATATATATATATATATATATATATATTGTAAGGAATATCACAACGGACAAATATTCCCACAGACAAAAATAAAATAAAATATATTTAAATTAAATTGAAAAAGAGAAGCGATTTAATTTTCACCCACCGTTGGTTTTAAATCCACTGATGAGGAGGCGGTTCTAGGTGATCTAGTTGAGTCGTTCTCTTCTCCTTGTCGTAAGGCGAGGTTGGTATCAATGTTGAATCCTCTTCAACGAGGTGATTGGTTGATGCCGCAATCTGCTTTCGCGAAAAGATGATCTCAGGTTTTCTGAGAGTTCAGGAGGATCACAAAAGAGCAAATGACAACAAAGATATAACAAGAACTGGTTCTGTAGTTCTTGGTTTATTTTGAGGTAGAGGAAAACACGTAGAATTTCTAAAGATTTTTACTTTGTAGATAATATAATAGAATAGAATGATGAACAATGAAAATCTTGACAACACGGTTCAGAACTTTGAGGAAAGATTTTTAAGAGTTGAACAAATTAGGGCTCTGGTTAAGAACTGACAGGAATGCAGAATTTTTACTGAAGAGTTGTGAATCAATAAAGAAATTCCTGTGTCAGTTCCTAATATTGAGGAACAATTAAGGAAAAGGACTCTTGAAGAAAAGTAGATAAGACTATGTTGAATGTAGTTCCTATCCCGGAACTGGAAAAGAATTGTAAAATTTTCCTTTATATTATGATTATGTTGTTGTAAAAGTTTTCTTAGTTAAAAATAAAGGTTGAACGAATAAAAGAAAACCTTCTTTCACTTACGTGAAACTTCTACTGATAGATTTTCTGCATAGATTTCACTTTGAGAACTTTAGTTTTTTATCAATTTGTTGTTTATTTTATCAATTTGTGGTTTTACGTTTAAAGTTGAGAAATGTTTATATTTATAATTGAAAATTTTAGTATAAATAAGTTTTGTATCTGTGAAAGATAGAAAATAAAAAGAATTAAATCTATGAACCATAAAATATAAGACACTCATCTCTTTTTATTAAAGTGATGATTGTATGTTCCTTCTTATTGAGTATCTTGTTATTTCTCCCTGAATAAAATGGACTCCACAACACGACAGCTACCTGTGAACAATATTAGCAATAGAGATATGCTCACACCCCCTTACCAAAGTTGGTCTCGGTGATGGAGACTGACCAACTTTCCTTAAAGACAAGGAAGGCAAGTAGGAGTGTTGCTCAAGATAGTAAGAGTCATGGAAGTACCCAAGGGTATCTAGAAGGTTCTTTAGAAGAATGACGACTTCTTTTTATAACATCTCACCTCTCTAACCTACAAAAGAAGCAAAGAATTTAATCTTGATGATCCATATCGGTCACCTGTTCAAAAACACGATTAATTTCTTTGAAGAGCAGTCTCTTTGGAGATGCCCCTTTCTTTTGCGGACTTCCAAAGTTGGGTCATATGAACAGTAGCAAGGGTGGTATATTCAGGCGATATAGCCGACATTGAAGTGGGGTTTTTATTAACCGTCGCCTTTTTCGAAGCTCCCTCGCGTACAATCTTTTTCCGTTGCATCCTTTCACGTAATTTTAACCTCCATAATCCTTTATCTTGGATTTTGAGGTAGATGCAGTTGATTTTGGTGGAAGAGTTTGGGTTGGACGACTCTTCTTTGTTTTGGAAGTTGAAACAATCCGTAGACGAACCCCTCTTTTTACTGTTTTTCCCTCCGTCACGTGGCTGTGGTGACTCGGAGGCAGTTGCAGGTTGTTCGCCCAAGCCCATGGAATTTACGAAAGTCCTAGAAAAATAGGCTTTCGATTTACCTTTGGTTCGCTTTGGTAGAGTAGGTGGTATCGCCGCTGGTTGACTTGGACGATACTCTAGTCGCCCTTGAATACCCGAAGGTCCGGGGACTGACTCTACTTCCTCAACAATCACTGAGGTCTTGGTAGTGGTTGTTGGGATGGTTGTTGTAGCTGGTCTGGTTTCTTGAGCTCTCCGTTGAAAATTGGTTAAGACTCAAGAAAGCGAACATTTCTTCAAAGGTTGTTTCTGTGTAATGTAGACCATCATAACACAGATCCACGGCATCCAACCGGTCCGATCCTCCCATCCAGAATTTATGATGAGGGTTACTTTGACCTTTGCTGTTGTAATAGCGGTCAAAAACAGCCCTCATCGAAAAGGTCCTCTTCTTAAACCAAGGTTGTTCAGAACCTTGTGATGCCAATGTTTGCCCGAACACCTCACGAGCATTAATGTTAAGATAGGCTCTTTGCAACTGGGGATGTTGTTCGAGTGAGGGTATAAGATCACTCCTACCTTTTCGTTTTAGAAAGGTTTCATTGAAGGTTGCTATGTCCTTCATTATAGGAATGATCAAATATACCCTAACGGCAGGGTTATACCGTGTGGCAATTCTGGTTATGGCGTCCATCTGAACAGGAACAAAGGACAAATTACACGTGGGATTCCATGTAATGACTTGGATTGTTTTATCATTATCATTATCAGTTAGAGGCGTTTTCTTCCAAATGGAGCATGTCAAACCGAAAATATAAATCTGATCCATGGGTCCATTTGTTTTAAGAAAACGTGTGAGTATTTGCCCTAAAATCAGTAAGTCGGCGCCGGGATGGCAAGATACGAACAGCTCAATATCGTATACCCGTTGCAACTGTTCCTTCATTTTGTCCAGCACTCCGGCTACAGAGTTTCCTATGACCAGTATATCTCTCAGTCGTTCTTCCCATGCTGAAAAAAATAAATATATGTAGTATATACAAAAATATTTTATACAATAAATTATACATCATATTTACAATCTTTAATTAAAAGAATATATAAATTCATGACTTCAATATATAAATTCATGAATTTAAATTAAAGTTTTTAAATGAATATTAAAATATTTAATATTTTTATTTCCTTTTACTACTATTTTCAATATTATTAAACATAATATATAGTTTAGAATAGTGTAGTAAAGAAGTGAATGTAATAAAATGCTTGTCAGTGTGAAAATGTGTTAAAATTTATTTAATATGTTGTTATTTAGTAATTCATATGTTGTTGATTGTGGGTCATGAATTATATTTACTTATTTTTAGTTTTATTTCTTTTAATTCTGACGTCTGTCCCCCTATCTTTTTAAACTTAGTTGGATCCTGGCAAGGTCGCCAATTATTTTTCTCTGTAAGCTATTCGCGCAACTTTGAATATCCAAACAGAAGAAAAATAAATTACAATATAGTTAAATTATATTAAAGACGAAAATTTAAACTTTTCACCCACCGTTGGTTAAATCCACTGATGAGAAGGCGGTTCTAGGTGGTCTAGTTGAGTCGATCTATTCTCCTTGTCGAGGCGAGGTTAGCATCAATGTTGAGATGAATAGTTGATGTCGCAATCTGTCCTCCCGAAAAGATGATCTCAGATCTTCTGTGAGTACAGCAGGATTACACAAAAGAGCAATTGCAACGAGTATACAACATGAACTTTTTCAGTAGTTCAGGGTAAAGAAAACACGAAGAATGAATATAGGTGTTTTATTGGTACCCAATATTAAATGACGATGATGACAGAAATATATGAATGAAATCTTTACAACACGGTTAGAACGTGGAGAGAGAAAGATTAAGGAAAGAGCTGGATAGATTAGAGCTCTGGTTTCGGAACTAACAAAATAAAGTTCTTCTTTATAATGGAGGAATATGAAGGAACATAAGTATTTTAACTCCTTGATAGTCGTTGAGAAGATTTTGACTGTTGTGGAAGTGGTTCCGGACTCGGAACTGTAATAAATTAAAATATTATATAGATGTTTTAAGTATATTCGTGTAAGAAAAAGAAAAGCGAATAATACATAATACATACGCGAAGCAAGTAGTTGATATTGTTTCGCTTGGTGGTAATAAAGTCAATATCGAGAATGTTTTCCTTCTCTTTACAATGGTATATGATCAATTAAAGAGTTTATGATGATAAAATATGTCTCAGTTTATGATATTAATTTATGTAATTTATTTGTTATTTTATTATTATATAGTTATCTGTAAAAAAGAAAAAAACATTTAGATGTATAAGACAAAAGAGAGTAAAAGTATAGAGTCACTCAGCATTTTTATTGTAGGGATGTTTCTCTCATCTTCTTCTTGAATTACTATTTGCTCTTTTCAATTTTCAGAATATAATTTCATCGGGAATCCCACATGACATCTACCTGTTAACAATATTAGCATTAGAAAGATGCTCACATATATATATATATATATATATATATATATATATATATATATATATATATATATATATATATATATATATATATATATATATATATATATATATATATATATATATATATATATATATATATATATATATATATATATATATATATATATATATATATATATATATATATATATATAATATATATATATATATATATATATATATATATATATATATATATATATATATATATATATATATATATATATATATATATATATATATATATATATATATATATATATATATATATATATATATATATATAAAGTATATAGCCATCTCTACTTCATGATGCATTAGTAATAGAAATATCCTCATTTGCATCTTTATCCATGGATGTGGTCCATTATGTATTCACATCTATATCTATTGATGTAAAAAGTGTAAAATGATGTAAAATTTTCACTTGTAAAAAAGTTGAAATTCAATATTTCACTTATATATATATGATGAACGGATTACCAAAATATATTTTGTGTAAAGTTTATTTGCTTAATAAATTTATTTATTTTTGTAAGAAATCAAGTTTGAAATGTTACAAATACAATTGAAAGCTTATTGGTTCTATAGTAAATCTCTTTTCTTGACTTACCTGAGATATCATAGGTATGGATCTTATATTAAAAAAGATTTTTCGGTAAGTAAAGGGTATAGGGTACCTTTAAAAGTGTAATATGTTATTGAAATCTTGAAAATATTGACCATCACAAAAAGTCTTGATGATTTTGTAGGATTATTTTTAAAGCATACATGACAGAGCTATGAATTATTCAATAGAAAAATAATGTTTATTTTTATAGGCCTCTTATTTTTTTTTTTTTTTTTTCACAAAACTTATTTACCAATTATATTGTATATAAGAATAATGCAGAAACACAATACTGCTTGATATTGATATATAATTTTATAGTGATATATAACTGATTAGTGTAATTGACTTCTGGATATTTATTGCCTACTTTGTTTAGATTAGAATACTGTTAATAAAGATTTAAAAAAACACAAAATTTAACATTTAATAATTAATGAAAAATATCTTGTATAGAGTTTTGCCTGTTTTCTTTAAAGTCATATATATATATATATATATATATATATATATATATATATATATATATATATATATATATATATATATATATATATATATATATATATATATATATATATATATATATATATATATATATATTATTATTATTATTATTATTATTATTATTATTATTATTATAAGTTATATTCTTGTTATAACTTTAGGAGTACTTTGAAATTTTAAAAATTAGTGAAGACAGTGATCAACATACTGCAAGAGAATCATTTTTGAAACTTGCAAAAATATACCACCCAGATAGCAATCATCCTCAAGCTAATTCAGAAACTTTTCATAAGGTAAAAAATCTGGTTCATATATATATATATATATATATATATATATATATATATATATATATATATATATATATATATATATATATATATATATATATATATATATATATATATATATATATATATATATATATATATATATATATATAATTGAAGATAGAGATGGAATGATGATTCAGAAAGGCACAAATGTTTTAGAAAGATGGAAGTTCTGAACAGGAGTGAGCCAGAGGAGATAGCAGATGAGGCAGAGATTGGAGAGAGCATTTAAGAGATGCTGATTGATGTGCAACCACCAATAATAATGGAAATTGTTGATGCAATTAAATCAATAAAGGATGTAAGAATGGCAAGCATTGATTGAATAAAAAGAGAGATTTTGAAAGAGGGTTTGGAGAGCATATTAGAAAGGATAGAACATCTTTTTGAACTAAAATGAAAAAAAAAAAAAAAAAAAAGTATTACCTGAAGAGTGGAGAAGAGATGTTACAAAATGTGGGAATTGAAGGGAAATAATGTTGCTATCAGTTACAAGGAAGATATTCACTAAAATAATAATGAATTGAATAAAGAAAAAAATTGAAGAAAGAACAAGCAGATTTTAGAAAAAGTAGCTGTATGGACCAGATATTTATAAAAAAAACATAATAGAATAATGTAACAAGTGGAAAAGGTCTATGTACTTGACTTTTGTAGATTTCAAAAAAATATCCAACAGTCTGCATAAGGAGGCTTTATTTAAACTTTTAGAAAAATATGGAATACCAGTGAAAATGATTGGGCTGATCAAGATGTTTTACTGAGACTATGAATGTATTGTGGAAGTGGGAGATCTTTCAGAGGCATTTGAGGTGAGAAATAGAGTCAGAAAGAGATGTAGCATGTCAGCAATGTTGTTCGTTGTGGCACTTGACTTGGTAATGAGAAAGGTAATGGAAGAGAGGGGAAGAGGAATTAGATGGACATTGATGGAGCAATTTGAAGATCTGGATTTTGCAGATAACATATGCTATGCTTGATGACCTACTCACTTAGAGATGCGCAAAAGAAACTAGATTGAATGGAAAAATATGGTAATATGATAGGATTAAAAATAGATGAAGAGAAAGCAAATGTGATGATATAATTCTAAAATTAAAGGGAAAATTTTGGGAGAAAGTGAAGGAATTTGATTATTTTAGGCGAAGAGAGACACGAACAAGAGGATCGACAGAGGATATTAAAAAGAGAATAGAGAAGACAAGAGTAAACTTCAACATGTTGAACAGGATATTGAAAACCAAAAGTGTTGGGACCAATACCAGAGTCACGATATATATTAGCAATATAAGGTCAGTTTTGTAGTATGGATGTGAAACATGGAGTCGAAGTAGAGATGATGTAAGGAGTTTTAGAGTTTTCCAGAACAAGTGTTTAAAAAGAATGATGGGAATTTTCTGGTTGAGAATTATGAACAACAAAGAAATAGAAATGAGAACAGGAGTGGAAAATCGAAGTGGAATGATCAGAAGGAGATTTAATTATTTGGGACATGTGAAATTGGAAAAATTTTAAGATGATTTAAAGATTCTTTTTGCTAAACCACGAACATAAAATCATCTAAAGTGAATCCTGAAAAAAAATTAGTGCTCATCTCTTTGATACCCTGGATGAAAAAATCCCTCTTTATCCAATTGATGAAAGAAGCAAACAAAAGACTTAACAGTAGGTTCAGATATATTAGTAATAGCGCTCATATTTAAAGTAAGACAATTGCTGTGGCATATTTTATCTTTGATAATTTTTGCTTCCTTTCTCTCTCATAAGTGAAGTTTAAAAATTAAAATTTATAAAATTAAAATAAAATTTAAAATATTTTACAAAGTTTATAAAAATTTATATATTTAATATATATATATTATATATATATATATATATATATATATATATATATATATATATATATATATATATATATATATATATATATATATATATATATATATATATATATATATATAAGCCACAAAATGGGAAAAAACATTGACCCATTTTGATTATCTTGTAACTTGGTGAGGTAAATATACCTAATGAAAGATGTTTATCCACCAAATTTTAGTGCCATAGTGCTTTTAGTTCTAAAGTGATAGGTCAACAAAGTTTGACATTTTTGCCATTTTTTCCAAAAATGAAGCAACATTAAATGCTTGTACTTTTCATATTTTCTTGCATAAGGTCTCATTTAAAAGCTTAAGGATATCTCTTTCAATGTACCAAGAGTTTGCAGTTTTACAGACAACTGTGGGTTCATGATGCAAAATGAATTTCAGTCTTTTCATTTTCATTTCAAAATGACAACAATTCGCCCATTTGTTCTATATTATAAAGAAAAAATAGAAGTTAGGAATTTAAACTGTTGGAATTTCAGAAAATTGAATCTTAATGCAGATGTAGTTTACCTGTTTCAGAAAGATATGAGCAAACATGTTAAATAAATGCTGAAACAAGTTACAAAAAGTAATTAATTTTTCAGATGGGTGTGCTTGGCAGTATAAAAATTGGCAGAACTTTCCTATGTTACCACAAAGATTTTAATTTAAATAAAGTGGTAT
>SEYY01015546.1:15000-19330 GCA_009176605.1 Armadillidium nasatum | reverse complement strand
TCTTCGCATGGTTCTAGAGGCTGGGAACCCTTTTAACTAGTTTTTCCTTCTTCCCAAGTACGATTGCAGGAATGTTAAAACTTTCTTCAGTTGACACTACCCTACATCATGCTGGATATGATGTAATGCATAAGAAATAAGATATATAATATATAATACTAATATATATTATAATATATATATATAAGTTATATATATATATTATAATATATATATATACATATTATAAAATATATATATATATTAATAAATATATATATATATATAAATTATATTATATATTATATATATATATATATATATTATATTATATATATATATATATAATATATATATATATATATATATATATATATAATTTATATATATATAATATATAATATTATATAACAATGGATTTTGTGTACCAAATATTTTAACTTAATTCTGTTTTAAAATTAGTTTTATTCTTTATATTAATCATAAATTATGTTTTCTTTTACGTATAAAAAAAACTCAGTGATTACACAGGACGTAAATGTCACATCAGAAGACCATTTTAGGTCAAAATATATTTTTAATTGTTATTTTAATGATAATAATAATAATAATAATAATAATAAATAATCACATTGCAATTTAAATGAATAAAACACTTTTTGATTAAGATTATTTTTATTTTTATTACCATTATTATTATTATTTATTATTATTATTATTATTATTATTATTATTATATATTTTATTATTTTATTATTATTATTTTTTTTTAAATTTTTAGAGTATTTTAAATAACAATTATATTTAGAAAAATAAATAAAAAAAAAAAAAAAAAAAAAAAAAAAAAAAAAAAAAAAAAAAAAAAAAAAAAAAAAAAAAAAATCCAATAATAATAATAATAAATAATAATAATAATAATAATAATAAAAAATAATATAATAATAACAGAAGTTGGTTTTAAAAATTCTTTGAAAAAACGTGAATATTTACTAGATTTTTCGAAAACTTCATTCGAGAGGATATATATATATACTATATATATATATATATATATATATATTATATATATATATATATATATATATATATATATTATATATATGATATTATCATCATGAGGTCACTTATATATACCTCGTTTTTGGTTCTCCCCCCGTTGGAAACCGCATCTACTTGCATGAGATTGAGTGTCTTTGGAGGTTGCTGAGTCGGGTTATTCGGGAGGGGGTGTGCTAGGATGTTTTTGTCTGTTTATCAAGTAGGAACGCTTTAGTTGAGTGTGAATACGTTTGTTATTGGGGTGGGGGGGGGGATGTGAATTAGGATTTGTTTGTAAAAGGTACCGGTGGATGACGGAGGTTGTTTTAGTCTGTGTATGGTAGGTTGGAGGAGAGATTGTGGCATGGTGCTGGTAACGGTTTTTGCGTAAATTGAGTGTCTATCAAATATATACTATATATATATATATATATATATATATATATAATAATATATAGTATATATTATATAATTTATATATATATATATATATATATAGGTGTGCGGAAGAGCCTTGTAGCACGAGATATCTTTACCCACCACACAGCACAACCCTTAATCTTTTCGTACTGCAACTCATCACCAGTCGCCTCTTCCACAGGGCTCAGCATTGCACTACACCTTGAAGTTGCGAAACAGAATCCCACCGCTCCTTGGAAGTCGTGTATTCGAACAACTCACTTCAATTACCAGTCATCTTTTCGCACTGCATTCTACCAAATCGAATTCTACTTTTATTTTTTTTACAACTTCTTAGCATCATGATACTGAAATTCTTTCTCCACATCGCACCTTACCGAATTGTAGTTCTAATACATTGATTACATCCTAATCTTAATTTCAAAATCAGCATCACTTCAGTTTTTTATCTCTTTACACTCAGATCTTACTTTCCTATATCGAACATATCTAGCATGTACTGAAGTCACTTCACAAATGGTCAAGAGTATGGAAAATATTATCATACCTAGCATTTCATTCGTCTACATTTTAAATATATTAATGTGGGTTATTTCGGTAGTAATAATTCCATTTTAGGGTTTCAACAAATCCGGTGATGTTACACGTCCTTCGTTAGGATACCTTTCACTAAACACTTACCACATTTTAATCATAACTCTCTTCTTTTACCAATTGAGATTTTTAATTAACCTTCAAATCCTTCCAGCAGTCAAAGAACACATGTAAGAGGTAAATGTTTTATTTAATTTCATTAGTTCTTTCTTTCTCTCTGTCAACATTACCAGGACATTACAATCCCATACTGATTTCCAGAAATTTGTAGTTTAATTTTATTTCTAGTTCTTATAAACACTATAAGATTGCAAATATTTTTATTACTTAACTTTTGATATTAGTTATAGGAACGTTGTACGAATCTATTATATTTCTCTAGGTCCATAGATCTCCATTGCTCTAGCTTATTTCTTTTTAAAATCAAATTCTCAAAGAAGAACAGCATTATTTTTTATGCATTTCTATTCTGATTTTTTGCTTCTATGATTTTCATTTCATTGACAGCAGCTCCCTCTCATTTGCTATAAAATTGGTGGTACTCCCCCCATTGTAGTGAACTTTTTCAGGGTCTTTCTAGTATATCGTCTCTAAATGATTATTTAATGTACTCACACCCTCTCCCCATCATCTTTTATTTCCTCATTTCCAACGTTCCGTTCTTCTTTACTTTCTTTTCTATTTATATTTATCCAATTCGTTAACTGGAAACACCTTTTTGTTCATTGTGTGTAGATATCTCCCTCGAAAATTCTTAATATCTTATCAGTGTAGTTTACTAATACTTCATTAGCCTTACCATACTTCTTATCTACCATTCTGTTTAGTTTAATTTAAACCTTCAACTTTAAACTATAAACTTCTCTCTTCCATCATGAAGAGAATGCATTAAGTCATCCAGGGATTCATTCTTCCAAATAATCACCTCATTTAATTAACTAACAATTTCTTGTAGTAAACACTCCCGTCGCATACCTCCTCCATTGAAAAAAATTCGAGAGACACCTCATTTCACACAATTAAATCCTTTCACACATCTTCTACTTCGCTCCATCATTGGAATAGTTCAGTAGGACTTTGGTCTTTGTCCACCACTTATATATAATATATATATATATATATTATATATATATATATATATATATATATATTATTATTCTAAAACCGATTCCCTCTCTCTCTCTCTCTCTCTCTCTCTCTCTCTCTCTCTCTCTCTCTCTCTCTCTCTCTCTCTCTCTCTTTCTCGGCTGAGCAACAATAGCACATCATTAACAGCAATTCAAACTAAGTAAACAACTAATTACAAATATTCGAACAAGGAAATAAAAGAGAAGAGAGGGAGAGAGAGAGAGAGAGAGAGAGAGAGAGAGAGAGAGAGAGAGAGAGAGAGAGAGAGAGAGAGAGAGAGAAAAGAAATAAATTTTTTTTAATGAACTAATCTTAACACAGCGTTTCTTTTCAACTTCGCCGAATGCCTTCATTTTTTTTTTCTTCTTCTTTTTTAGATCGATGACGTCACAGTCCAGATGTCTAATGAGAAGCGCAAAAGATTCAAGAATCCGATTAGCAAACATGAGTTCTCGTGATAGTCACCGTTTGTGGAATGGCCTTTTTGAACTCTGGCTCTAAACATTCAGTTCACGCTGAAGTTTAAAATAGGGAAAAAAAATAAAAATAGTTCGATTTATTTTTCTTTGTAAGTTAATATACAAATACAAACACAGACACAGAACCACACATGCACTCGCACAGACACACAACACACACACACACACACACACATATATATATATATATATATATATGATATATATATATATATATAAATATATAATAATATACTTAAGGAGTTTACTCCCTACCACCAGTAGACATTTTCTTTAGCCGTCAAGGTTTTATAATAACACAGAGTACATTTATTAAAGGATGCATAGAGAATCAAATTTAATAACAAACTGCACTTCAGATCATATAGCTAAGGGTCTTTAAGACCCATCTCAGACTTGAATTCGAAACTTTGAACCACCGGACCATCTTCGTATGTAGATATTAAAAAGGATGTTCTTCTATACATAGTGCCTACGTATAGTGCCTATGTTTGTAGATATGGGAATGTAGTGATATTAGTGAAATAATAATAATGAACACATTTTGCTCCCAACTGTAAATTATAGAAAATGTTCAATATTTCAATGTTACGTGTCATTTACTACTGGCTGAATTTGGGGCTTGAACCCAACCTTTTAAAACACTTCGAAAATGTGTTATCCTGTATGCTAAACATGGAGAAGATAGATAG
>SEYY01015546.1:0-7500 GCA_009176605.1 Armadillidium nasatum | reverse complement strand
AATTAAATCATATTTAATATTTAATATTTAAATATTTATAATATTAAATATTTAATATATTTTAATATTTAAAATATTAATAATTAATTATTTAATATTTAATAAATTTATTTAATATTTAATATTTTAATTTTATAATATTTAAATTAAATATTTAATATAATATTTAATACTTAAAATTTATTTAATATCTAATATTTGATATATTTAATATTTTATTTATATATGATATTTAATATTTATAATATTTAAATACTTATAATATTTAATCTATTTTAATTAATATTTAATATTCAATAAATAAAATATTTAATATCTATAATATTTAATATCTTTAATTTTACATTTTAAATAATTGAGTTAATATCTATAATATTTAATATTTAAAATATTTTATCCCCATGATATTTAATATCCTATGAAATATTTAAAGCCTATAATATTTCATATCTTATATTAAATATTTAAAATAATTTTTAATCTTATATTAAATATTTAAATATATAAATATCTATAATATTTAATATCTTTTATTTAACATTTAAAATATTTAAGTTAATATCTATAATATTTAATATTTTAAATATTTAATCCCCATGATATTTAATATCCTATATTTAAAATATTTAATATCTATAATATTTAATATTTTATATTTAATATTTATAATATTTAAATACCTGTAATATTTAATCTATTTTATTTAATATTTAAATATTTAATATCTAATATTCAATATTTAAAATATTTAATAAGAATAATATTTAATATCTTTTATTTAACATTTTAAATAATTGAGCTAATATCTATAATATTTAATATTCAAAATATTTAATCCTCATCATATTTAATATCCTATTTTTAATATTTAAAATATTTAAAGCCTATAATATTTCATTTCTTATATTAAATATTTAAAATATTTAAGTACCTATTATTTTTAATCTTAGATTAAATATTTAAAATATATAAATCCCTATAATATTTAATATCTTTTATTTAACATTTAACATATTTAAGTTAATATCTATAATAATTAATATTTAAAATATTTAATCCCCATGATATTTAATATTTTATGTTTAATATTTAAAATATTTAAACCTACAATATTTCATATCTTATATTAAATTTTTAAAATATTTAAATACCTATTATTTTTAATATTTTATATTAAATATTTAAAATATATAATGGCTATAATATTTAATATCTTTAATTTAATATTTAAAATATTTAATCCCATATTTAATATCCTATATTTAATATTTCAAATATTTAATGATTAAAAAGTATAAGAGGAACATGACATATGAAGGGATTTTTATTTTGAGTTTTCTTCAGGATAATTACCGAAATGAAGTGAATAAAATAAATTTCATAGTTATGGAGCTGGAAATTTTTGTAGATGGCTCCGTTATTTAAAATATTCGGTTCAAGCTCCGGTTTCCGCTCCTGTACCGACTCTACTATATTAAAATTTCCCAGCTCTAACTCCCGATCCTACTAAACCATTTTAAAATACCCAGGGTCCAACTCCCGATCTGGCTCCATCATTTTAAAATGCCCCGACTACGACCTCGATTTCTATTTAATTTTTTTTTTTAAACATCCGGTTCTGGCTCCACCATATTAAAATTTCCGGACTTCGAATCTCAATCCGACTCCACCATTTTAAAATAATTCTGCTCCGAAACCGGTTCCAGCTTATTTATTTTAAAATATCTGGCTTTGACCGACTCCACCATTCTAAAATTGCTCCTGAACGGACTCCTGCTCCGATATTTTAAAATCTTTCATATAAATTTTGTCTTCTTCTATTCTTATATAGGAAAATAATTTGGTGAAGCTACTTTCGTATAATTTGTGCTTTCTTTTATTAGAAAAATAAATTGGTGAAGCTACTTTCTTATAATTTGCTTTTCCTTTCATTAGAAAAATATATTGGTAAAGCTACCTTCTTATAAGTTAATGTCTTTTTCGGTTGTTGAAAATTTCGTATGACATTTTGCCAATTTATCTTAACATTCGTTAGGACAGTGTGTTCAACATTCTAAACATTCTTTTACCTTCACGGCCCGAAATCCAGAGAAATAATAAGACACATAAATCTGTTGAAGTCAAACTTCGAAACCCGATTTACAACTACACTGCAAAAATTGTCCTAACGAATCGTTGGGACAAGTGGCAAAAATGTCACAACAAATTTTTTTCAGTTATTTTCTTATAAGAAAAAAGATCAGTGAAGCGACTTTCATATGCTTAATATTTTCTGTTGAAAATTTTACTGTAACATTTTTGCAACTTGTTCCAACGATTCGTTAGGACAATTTTTGCAGTTTATTTACGAGACTATTTATTTATTTTCTAGACTATTTAAAAGACTAAAATCATCATACTATATTTATTAAACTATATAGCATGATAATATCATTTGAATGATATAATGAAATTTTTTTTTATTAAAGTTCCCAGCTCACGGAACCTCCTACTCGAGGAGGAAACTTTCTAGGTAGTTTCTACGTAGGATCAGCTGGAGGGATCGAGTCCACGCACATTCAAAAATATTCCTTATATCACCCATATGTAAGATTCATTTTTGGATGCTTCTTGTATGTGGGTTATAATATTTATATATATTATATCATTCATTTCTTACGTCGATTTTAGTTTTAAAGTCTGTGTTATTTATTCTTTAAAAAATACTTCCTATATATATATTATATATATATATATATATATATATATATATATATATATATAATATATATATATATATATATATATATATATTATATATATTATATATATATATATATATATATATATATATTATATATATATATATATATATATATATATATATATATATATATATATATATATATATATATATATATATATATATATATATATATATATATTATATATATATATATATATATATATATATATATATATATAATATAATAATATAATTATATACCATATATATATATATATATATATATAATATATATATATGTATATATATATATATATATATATATATATATATATTATATATATATATATATATATATATATATATATATATAATATATATATATATATATATATTATATATATATATATATATATATATATTATATATATATATATATATATATTATATATATATATATATATATATATATATATTATATATATATATATATATATATATATATATATATATATATATATATATATATATATATATATATATATATATTAAATATTAATATAATATTATATATAATATATTATATATAAAGAATATATTATGGTGAAAAAGGTTAAATAATTATATATTATCTGTAAAAAAACGTTTGAAACGACATTTTTAAACAAGACGCCATTCTCGCTATTCGTAAGAGTTTTATTCTCAGAAATGGTTCAATTTCGGACAATCTTTGTATATTAATTTTTATTAGTTAAATATATTTTCTTTATAATATATACTGATGTATATAAGTATATATATATAATGCATCATTTAAGTGTATAAAAAGTATAATATAATGTTTAATTATTTTAGGAAGGACGTTAGTATCTTATCGACCACTTAGAAAACTTTAAAATTCATGTTTAGTTTAGTTCCCCATAATTTAAAAGAAATAATTGTAAATTAACTAAAAAAGCTATGGAATATTTTATAACTTTAAAAGAATCAAGTAAAGTAAATGTAATTCATTATTAATTGTAATACGGTTATTTAGCCATTTTCGAAGAGGGTGTCTTAAAAATTTGTAAAGAAGAGTTTTTGCCGCAAATTGTTCAATAAGGCTTCATTGCGTGTTTAGTATATTTATTTTATATATATTATTTATTTAATTAATATTTGTTTTTTTTTATTATAAATTAGGTTATAAAAGGTTTCTATTTATATATAACATCTTATTATAATTAATCACATTGCTTTGTAATAAATTAATGAAAACCGCTTTAAGCCGTTTCAGTTCTGTCAACATATTAAAATTGTAAAACTTCTAAAACGAGATTTTTGTCTTTGAATGTTAATTTGTTATCTTTAATTATATCCATCATATCATTTTCTTTTATTGCAAAACTCTTAAGAAGTTGTGTTTTTATATAAAGAATTTATTAAAATACAGTAAAAGTCATTCTTAAGCCTATTCTTTTTAATATTTCATTTAGAATACATTATTTGTTAACGTAAATTGCTGAGAAATTAAATTAGTTAGCCCTATTATAAAGAATTGTATTTAATCTAATAAGTTTACTCTGTATATTATTTTATTTGAGAAGTCTGTGAAGAAGAAATATGTTTTTGCGTCATCTGAGATGAAAGTTAAACAACAGAAGACTAGTGAGGTATATCCCACCTTGAATTTCAGACGTCGTGGAAGAACAGTTGTTGTAATAGCAAATTGTACTAAAAACTTGCTTGGAATAAGCTAGTTCCCCTCTGCCTGTAATAGGTCGAGCCGAATGACTGCGATAGTCTTTCGATAGATTAAACGATTGTTGTAATAACATTTGTTTTAGAACTTGCTTGTAAATTGGCTCGTTCTTTGCCTGGTAATGGGTTACAATAGATTGAATGGAAATATTCTGTCTGTTAAAGATACATGTTAATATGTTTGGAATGCTTGTTAATTTGCTTTCCAGTTATGGTGTTACATGGAAATATGTTTCACTGATGTAGATTAAAGATAGAACCTATTAACGTAACTCCGAAGAAAGCCTTATTATAAATGTCCATGCTACCACTTATTTTTTTTGTAATTGTATTTTTTTGTGTTGTATATAGTAAATATTAAGAAAATCTACTAAGTCTTTTATTCGCCAAGCTATTGAGTCTGGTTTACACGTTATTTTTATTTAAAGGGAAGGTCGAGATATATGACACTTCCTACATTGGTACAGCGGTTGGGACTTTAAAACATCAATTCGTTAGGATTTATTCGTTGGGACATCAAATTTTTTTTAGAATATATTGTTTATAACCAGACTTAGCGTAGCAGTGGCGAATTTTGTTTAAAAATTGAATTATAAGAAGTAATATTAAAAAAATTAAATAATAAATTATAGTTGTAAATTGTTATAAAATAGAAGAACAGAAGTAGTAAAATTAAGTTAGAAATATTTCATAAATAAAATTCGAGTTAAAAAATAATTAAGTGTTATTATTGGGAGACTATTATAAAAACTGATTTTTCTCATAAATTTCTAAATATTTATTTTTATGATGGCAGAGGATAATAGGGCGCTAATGATAATAGGAACGCTAATGCTATAAATTTTTAAGTATATAGGTCGATTGAAATCATTTGATGGGAAATCAAATTTCAAAAGTTTTATTAACCAGTTTAACGTTAGAGCTAGATTGGAAAATTGGGATGAAGATAGCAAGGTGAACATTTTGAGATGTTTGTGCATAGATACGGCACAAACCTATTTGTATACAAACCCAGAAATAGAAGAGTTGAAGTATGACGAATTAGGAGCTTTCTAAGCAAAGAGATTTCAAACTGTCATTAGAAAACAAGAATCTTACTCTCACTATACTAGTGTAAGACAAAATAATTTAGATGTTAGGAGTTATGCAGATAAGATAGACGAAATAAGCGAAGAAGTGATGGAGTTTTTGACGGAGTTTGACAATGTGGAAAGTAGGGATCAATTTTTAATCTCTATCTTTATTAACGGTTTAAATATTGAAATTAAGAAGTTAGTAGGTATACAGGAATATACATCATATAATGCATGTATTCAGGCTGCCTTAAAAGCCGAGAAACTGTTACCAAACAAAAGACCAATAAATAATGTAAATGAACAAGAAAGAAATAGTTACCCTTATAGATTTAGAAACACTTCCCATCATAACAGGTATTATACAGACCAACGTAGAAATAATTATGGTCATGTAAATTACATAGATTGTTTCCATTGTGGTGAAATTGGTCATAAGAAGATTTCTTGTCCTTATTTGCATAGAAGAAACACCCCATTTCCGAACCAGACAAAAAACTATTAAACAGGTCTATCGATGATGGTTACATAAGCCCCATTGTAAATATTAGAGTAAATAACACTAAGTCTTTAGCATTTTTTGATTCTGGAGCAAATATATCGATTGTTTCATATCAATTTTATTGTAAGTTATCTGAGATGGACCTGATTGGTAGTAAAATAAAAACAGCACGCATACAAGCAACTAGTGTAACAGGTGAAACATTAGACATTTTAGGGAAAATTCCACTTTATTTAATTATAGGCAGAGTGAAAATAGTCCATGAAGTATATATTTTAGACAAAACTCAGTTCACTGGAGATATTTTAATAGGAAGGGATATACTGAGAAGACTAGGGAAAGTCACATTTGATTTTGAAGAGAAAATTATACAGATAAATAAATATAAAATGCCCATTGTATACGTAGACAATCGTAATATGGAATGTTTTAAAATTCAAAAGAAGGAAGATTTATGTCAGGATAAGCTAAAGGTAGATAAGAAAATTGTTTTACCTCCAAGATCTTTCGTAAAAGCATACGGTTTAGTAGGGAAGAAATGGAGAGGTAAAAATGTAGTAATCGAATCCAGTTGCAAGGGAGGATTGAGAGTAGGAAACACACTTGCATGTATCAACGATAAGTTACAAATATCTTTCACCATAGCAAATTACTTAGACCATGAAGCCGTATTGAGCAAAAATGAATTGATAGGCGATGTTTTCTTGGCAGAAGACGAGGAGATAGAAGTGCAAAACATCGTAAAGTCAGAAGATACATTTAATCTAGAAGAGGTAAATTTAGACAATTCAGAGACGAATCAACAAGTAAAGATATTAGAAATAATTAAAAAATATAAAGATGCTTTTGCTCAGACTTCGGACGACATAGGTTTATGTACTTTAATAAAACATAAAATAAATACAGGGGAAACTAAACCAATTTTTACCCCTCAGTATCGTCTACCGCAAGCGACTAAAGAAATTATGCAGGAGCATATAGACAAAATGTTGAAAACAGGATTGATAGAGAGGTCAAATAGTTCATGGAATTCACCCATTTTATTAATTAAAAAGTCCGATAATAGCTTTAGGTTTATTTTCGATGGGCGTCAATTAAATAAGGTCACAGAGGTTGAGGTGATGAGTATGCCTAAAATAGATGAAATTCTTGCTTCTCTAAATGGATCGCGTTATTTTTCGGTTTTAGATAATTTGAAGGGTTTCAATCAGATTTTAATAGATGAGAAGGATAGATCTAAGACGAGCTTTATAGGACCGGATAATTTAAAATATGAGCATGTCCGCATGTGTTTTGGGTTAGCTGGTGCTCCGAATTCGTTCACCCAGGTGTTGAATATATTGTTTTCAGAAGTGATGGGTAAATTTTGTCAAATTTACATGGATGATCTTATATTATATAGTTCATCATTTGAGGATCATTTAGAATATCTTGAGCAAGTGTTAAAAATATACAAGGAT
>SEYY01015544.1:12500-19227 GCA_009176605.1 Armadillidium nasatum | reverse complement strand
GGACTCGAACCAGCGACTTTTAAGATGGTAGTCTTAAACTTAAACCACTAGGCCACGGCGACACAAAAGGAAATCGCATTGGAACTTGCTCACGATCTACAGTCTTGACATCAAATCCCAAAGGACCTCCCCGACCGCAACTAAAAACTCTTTTATATAACTGTCTGAGAGTGATGGATTCGACCTTTGACCGCGAAGCCCTTTGCCCAAGTTGCGGTCGGAGAGGTTCTTTGGGATTTGACGTCACGACTGTAGATGGTGAGCAAGTTCCAATGCGATTTCCTTTTGTATCGCCGTGGCCTAGTGGTTTACTCTGATTCAAGTCCAATAGCAACATTAAATTTATATATATTATAAAATAATATATATATTATATATATATAATTAAATATATATATTATATATATATATATATATATATATATATATATATATAACACTCCTTTCTTTAATTCTTATTCATCAAAATGTTTTTCCTATCCATCTATCCATCTATCCATCTATCTATCTATCTATTTATCTATCTATCTATCTATATATCTATCTAACCATCTATCTATCTATCTATATATCTATCTACCTACCTACCTATCTATCTATCTATCTATCTATCTATCTATCTATTTATCTTTTTATCTATTTATCTATCTATATCCATCTATTTATTTATCTTTATATCTATCTGTCTATCTATCTATCTATAGTATCTATTTATCTACCTATCTATCTATCTACCTATCAATCTATCTATCTATCATCTATCTATCTATCTATCTATCTATCTATCTATCTATCTATCTATCTATCTATTTATCCATTTACGTATTTATTAGTGCATCATTGAGCAAAAATAAAAAAATATGAAAACCGTAAAAATTTTCATGCAAAATTTGAGGTTATATATAAAAAAAAATACCCTACTTAAAGATACCCTAATATTAATAGCGAAAAAATTGGTTATTCGAGCGTATATAAACAAATTAATTGGCGTTTTCCCCCGTAATTTGGGGTTATTTTGTTTCTTTAGGGGTTTTTGACGTAGCTATTCAACGTGATTTTTAAAGAATTAATCTTCTAATGAAAATTATGGGAGAGAGGGGGAGTTAGTGGAGTGAAGAGAGGGGTGGGGGAAGGAATGATAGGAGTACTAAAAAGAAAAGGGGGGTGGAACCCGGTGAAAGTGAGGGATGAAATAATGAAAATAAGAAGGGGATGAGAGTAAGTTGTAATATAAGTGGAAGTACGAAATAAAGTGTGTGTGAGAGAGAGAGAGAGAGAGAGAGAGAGAGAGAGAGAGAGAGAGAGAGAGAGAGAGAGAGAGAGATATAGAGATAGAGATTGATAGAAAGTGACAATATGAAAGAAAGATATATTTAAGAGAAGTAAAGTGAGAGAGAGAGAAAGAGAATGTGAGAGGGAGGGAGAAAGAGAGAGAATCAGAGAGAGAGAGAGAGAGAGAGAGAGAGAGAGAGAGCAAACGTGGTAGAGAGAGAGGAGAAAATAAATTGTAAGAAAAACCATGAAAAACAAAATAATAATAAAAACAACACAAAAAAGACACATTTCCATTATTTTTCACTATGTTCAAATAATAATAATAATAATAATAATAATAATAATAATAATAATAATAATAAAAATAATAATAATAAAAATAATAATAATAATAATAATAAAAATAATAATATTAATTAAATAACGATAGTAATAATAATAAAAAGAATAATAATAATAATAATAATAATAATAATAATAATAATAATAATATAATAATAATAAAATAATAATAAAGAATAATAATAAATATAATATTAATATATAAAATAACAATAATAATAATAATAATAATAATAATAATAATAAATAATAATAATAATAATAATAATAATAATCACAATAATAATATTGTTAATAATAATAATCACAATAATAATAATAAAAATAATGATCACAATAATAATAATAATAATAATAATAATAATAATAATAATAATAATAATAATAATAATAATAATAATAACGATAAATAATAATAACAGTAGTAATAATAATAATAATAATAATAATAATAATAATAATAATAATAATAATAATAAAAATTAAAATAACGATAATTAATAAAATAATAATGATAATAATAATAATAATAATAATAATAACAATAATAATAATAATAATAATAATAATAATAATAATAATAATAATAATAATAATAATATCTGTAGGAGAGTATAAGTAATAAATGGTGTGATGTTTACTTAAAGGGTTTGTCTTCTTTGCATGGGAAAATAGGAATAAAAAAAAAAAAAAAAAAAAAGGGAAAAAAAAATAAAAAATTAAAAAAAAAAAAAAAAAAAAAAAAAAATATTAAAAAAATTTTTTTTTAAAATAATTTAAAAAAATTAATTTATGTTGTTTCCCCCCCCTTTTTGGGGGTAATTAATCTATATGTATTAAAAAATTCATATTTTATTAATTAAAGGTAATATACAAGCTTAGGGAACTTATTTACAAATATTGAAAGATAGATAGATAGATAAATAAATAAATAGATAGATAAGTAGATTAATTGATTAACTGACAGATAAATAGAGAGGTATATAGATGGATTAATGATTGATAGGTAGGTAGATAGATAGATTGATAGATTAATTAATTAATTAATAAATCGATAGATAGATAGATAGATAGATAGATAGATAGATAAATAGATAGATAGATAAATAAATAAATAGATAGATAGAAAGATAAATTAATTAATTGATAGGTAGATAGATAGATAGATAGATAGATAGGTAGAGATAGATAGATAGATAGATAGAAAAATAAATATATAGATAAAATAAATAAAATAGATAGATAGATAAAGATAAATTAATTTTATTGATATATAAATTATATATATATATATATATATATATATATATATATTATATATATATAATATATAATATATATATATATATTATTAATTAGTTGATTGTATATATATATAAAGAGAGATAGAAAGATAGATAGATAAATAGATAGATATATGGATAGATAGATAGATATTATCTATTAAAATTTGAGTAATGATTGATAAGTATGTAGATAGATAGATAGTTAGATTAATTAATTAATTAAATAATCGATAGATAGATAGATAGATAAATAAATAGATAGATAGATAGATAGATAGAGATAGATAGATAGATAGATATATAAATTAATTAATTGATAGATAAATAGATGGATAGATAGAAAAATAGATAGATAAATAGATAGATAGATGGATAGATTGATAGATACTATCTATTAAAAATTGAGTAAAAAAAAACATCAAATTTGTATTATTATTCTAGTATACATTTTATTAACTTTTACAAGCAGATTTTCTTATTACTTGTTTGCATACAAACAAGGACACAAATAAACACCAATATTGATCTATACACATTTTATAAATGCACGTTATTTAATTAATTTAATATAAACTTGTTTTCTTTTTAATTTACTTTCGATACATGCAATATGCTTTTACTCTAAAAATTTGCATAATTACTCACATTTTAACTCAAAATTAGACACTTGCTAACGAATAAAACACAAATTTCATTAAAAATATACATATAAAGCGTTGGGAATATTGTCAAACCGTTGGCTGTGTTATTACATAAATATTAAAGTGATATAGATTTAAAGCGTTGGGAAGAGATTGTCAAACGTTGGCTATGTGATTATATAAGCATTAAAGTAATATAAAATTAAAGCTTTGGGAAAACGTTGTCAATGTTTTTACATAAACATTAAAGAGATTCTTATTTACATTAAGAAGACCTGAGCCTGAATCGATTTAGATCTTCTTATCATCTTTGCTTAAAAATAATAATAATAATAATAATAATAATAATAATAAAATAATAATAATAATAATAATAATAATAATAATAATAATAATAATAATAATAATAATAATAATAATAATTAGAATAAAATTAGCATGTAATGAAAAGTTTGTCAAATTTTGTTTGTAGTTTTTATTCTCATTTTATCGATTTTTCTCATACTTCTTTCATGTTATTCTTTATTTTACTCTCATTTCCTTTTCTGTATTATCCTCACACCTTCTTATTTAACTTTCATTTTTTTATTTTCTTCCCATTTTTCATTATTCACATTTTTCTTTATTTCATTTACATATACAGGGAATGAATGTTATTTTTATTCTCTTATTTTTTCCTCATCATATATATTCTCTACTTATTTTCTTCTTTTGTTTTTTTCTTATTTATTTTTATTCTCATATTTCTATTATTTTATTCTTTTGCTTTTCAATTTTATTCTCATTTTTTCTCCTTTTTTGTTCTTTTATGGTTTTTTTTTAAGCTCTTATTCTTTTTATTATATTTTTATTCATCTTTATTCTTATTTTTAATTAATTAATTTTTTCCTTTTTTATTTTATTCTTATTTTCTTTTCTATTTTGTTCTTCCATTTTTTTTCATTTTAAATTTATTCTTTCTTTTATTCTCAATCAGCTTTACGATTTATTCTCATTCTTCTTTATTTTATTCTTATTTTCATTCAAAATTTTCATAACATCTTTTTATTTAACTTGTATTCTTTTTATTTTATTATTATTTATCTTTTTTTCTTATTTTATTATTTATCTTCTTTATTTCATTCTCATTTTTTCTTCTTTTTTTGTTAACATTCTTTTTCTTTCTATTTTATTCTCATTTTATCTTTACGACTTTTCTCATTCTTCTTTTATGATATTTTTTTTATTTTATTCTCATTTTCTTTTCCATTTTTTTTCTTTCATTTTAAATTTATTCGTTTCTTTTTTTATTCTCATTCATTTTTATTCACATTTTTCTTAATTTCATTTACATACATCGTGAATGAATATAAAAGTAAAAATAAAAAATCAACAAAAAGAAAGAAAGAAAATTGCTGACATGGCGTACCAAAAATAAAACTGTAAGTATACAAATAGATGTACATGTGTGTTTGTATGTTGTGTTTATATAATATAATATACATATATATATATAATATATATATAATAATATATATATATTATATAAATATAATATATATATAATATATATATATATATATAATTTTTATTTTTTAATTGAAATTTAAATCATTATCTGTTTTAAAATCATTACTTTTATTTTTATTTTTATCACAAAATTATCAAAGCTTTCACAAATTACTTTTTTTCCATTGGTTCTATAATTATTTGTCTTTTTGTCCTAATTTGTCCTCTTTATTCAATTTGTCCTATTTGTCCTCTTCAATGAATCTCATATTTGTTATAATTTGTCCCCTTTATTCAATCTGTCCTATTTGTCCTCTTCAATCAATCTGACATATTTGTCCTAATTTGCCTTCTTCATTCAATCTGTCCTATTTGTCCTTTTCTAAGCAACAACTTTGAAATTTGAGACGCTATTCATGATCCCTTTGAACTTATTTGTTGATGTTACCGGAGAAAAAAGAGAGAGAGAGTGGGGAAATAACCCCTTCCTGAGGGTGCTTGGGAACCCTCCCCACTATGATTTTTCCCCTTCCCCCTTTACCTCCTTCCTTTCTTCTTGTTTTCTTCATTTTTCCCGTTTGTCAATCTAAATAGGGAAACAAAATCATGGAGGAAAAGTTAACAAGAGTTCTTACTTCAAAATGCTCTTAACAATACTACAACCACCAATATATATATATATATATATATATATATATATATATATATATATATATATATATATATATATATATATATATATATATATATATATATATATATATATATATATATATATATATATATATATATATATATATATATATATATATATATATATATATATTATATATATATAATATATATATATATATATATATATATATATATATATATATAATATATATATATATATATATATATATATATATATATATATATATATATATATATTATATATATATATATATATATATATATATATATATATATATATATACGGTATATATACGGTATATATTTTTCCTTTGCATTTATCTCTAAAATTCTTATATCTATCTATCTATCTATCTATCTATCTATCTATCTATCTATATCTATCTATCTATCTATCTATCTATCTATCTATCTATCTATCTATCTATCTATCTATCTATCTACCTACCTTTCTACCTATCTATCTATCTGTCTATCTTTCTATGTATCTATCTATCTACCTATCTATTTGTCTATCTATCTATCTATCTATCTATCTATCTACCTACTACCTACCTAACTATGTATCTATCTATCTATTTTTGTGTAAAAGTATAAAGTAAAAAAAAAAAAAAAAAAAAAAAAAAAAAAAAAAAAAAAAAAAAAAAAATTTGTAGTTATTAAAAAAAAAAAAAAAAACACTACACAAAAATGCTCTAAAATACCCCCAACATTAACAGCAAAAACAAGAGTTATTTAAGAGAATACAAACAAATTAATTGACGTTTCCCCCATAGTTTGGGGTTATTTTGTTTCTTCAGGGGTTTTTGACGTAGTAATTCATGAGATTTTTGAAGAATTAAATCTTGTAATGAAAATTGAGGGAGGAGCTGGGGAGGAGGGGGAAGTGGAGTGAAGAGAGAGTGGGGTGGTAGGAAAAGAGTGATAAAGAGAAGATAGAAAAGAAAGAGATGAAAAATGGAGTAGAATTATGAAAATTAATAAGGGAACTCGTGGGGG
>SEYY01015544.1:2500-10000 GCA_009176605.1 Armadillidium nasatum | reverse complement strand
TTTTGTTTCTCTATTTTATTCTCATTTTTATCTTCTTTTTTGTTAACATTTATTATTCTTCTTTTATTTTATTCTCATTCATCTTTACGATTTTTCTCATTCTTATTTTATGATATTCTTTATTTCATTCTCATTTTCTTTTTTATATTATCCTCACACCTTTTTATTTAATTTTTGTTCTTTTTATTTTATTCACATTCTTCATTATTCACATTTTTTAAATTTCATTTACATACATCTTGAATGCATTAAAAAAATAAAAAAAATAAACAAAAAAAAAAAAATAAAATAACATTACTCACATGACACACACACAAAATAAAAGTGTAAGTATATTAATAGATATGTTTCCGTGTTTGTGCGTCTGTTTGTGTGCACACATCAACACAATCAGAAAAATAAAATATTCAATTTGAAAATCAAAGGAAAATATTCTTTAATAAATTTATAGATAAAATTTAAAACAAAAATTATTTTAATAATAAAAAAAATTTATTATAATTATATATATAATAATATTATATATATATATATATAATATATATATATATATATATATATATATATATATATATATATATATATAATATATATATATTATATATATATATATATTTTATATTATATATATATATATATATTTTTTTATAATTTTCCAGTATTCATTAAATCGGCATTCAATTTCTTTTTATATCGCTTTTATTTTTTTTATTTTCGTTCTATAACTTAACATCAAAGAACGATAAAAAAATGGAGTGAAAATATCTTCGTAATAAATTGGGTTGTGATGATGATGGAAACAAATTAGATAAAAAAAAATTAGAAAAAGATTTCTTCATCTTCTGATTGTATTCAAATTAGATCAAATTCACGTGTTTAAAAAGGGACTTTTAAAATGTGATGGGAGATGGATGGATGTATGAGTGCGAGTGTGGTAGTGAATGGGTGTGTAAATGTGTGTGATGTGGGTGTGTAAGTGTGAGGGTGTATGAGTGCGAGTGTGGTAGTGAATGGGTGTGTGAATGTGTGTGATATTGGTGTGAAAGTGTGGTAGTGAATGGGAGTGGATGTGTGTGTGATGTGGGTGTGTAAGTGCTGAAGGTGTGAGGATGTATGAATGCGAATATGGTATTGAATGGGTATGTAGATGATTGAGATGTTGAGTGTGTAAGTGTGAGCATGTTTAAGTGTGAAAATGTGTAGGTATGTGGGTGTATGTGAGTGTGTAGGTATGTTGGCGTACTGAGGTGTGAATGTTTAGATATATGGAAGTGTGTAGTGTATGGAAATGCATGTGGCGTATTAATGTGTAATTGTGTGGATATGTGTGAATGTGGGTGTATGAGGGTCTTTGTGGGTGTGTGGGTGTGTGGGTGTGTGGGTGTGTGGGTGTTATGTGTCTTTTTGTCAGTGTATGGATATGTCGTTGTGGGTTTGTAAATGTATGGATATGGGAATATAGGTGTGTAGGTGTGTGGATGTGCGGATGTGTGGATATTTAGGTGTAGGTGTATGGACATTACATAATGGATTGGTGTGAGTGTGTGATATGTATTCATGTGGGTGTATGGGTGTAAGTGGGTCTTTGTGGGTGGCAGGGGCGTAGGTACATGAGCATGTATGGATGTGATATGTTTTTGTGTCAGTGTGTGGATATGTGGATTTGGATTTGTGATATGGATATGGGAGTGTGAGTGTGTGGATGTGTGTGTGTGGTGTGAAGGTGTAGCAGTTTTTCAGATTTAAAATTAAATTTAAATGGCCTTGAAAGATTCTCTTTTTTTCTAATTGAGTGAAAGAAATTGGATCTAATTTTATTGAGAGAGAGAGAGAGAGAAAAGAGTGAGACAGAGAGAGAAAGATAGAGAGAAAGAAAGAGAACAAAACGCAGGTATGAAAAAAGGCAATAACGAAACCGGAGAGGAGAAAACGCAGTGGAAAAGCTTATATGCATGATCATATATGGTCACACATATACATCAGTTAATTAATTTCTATTCAGTAATTCGTTTCTTTCTTTCTGTCAACCAATCACTGAAAAAAATAAACAACGTTTTTTGATCCTATTTTTATTTTATTTATTTTATTTACTTTATTTTTTTTTAATCTTTATAAGTGCACAAAGTAGGAAATTACTAATTTGAGAGAGAAACAGTACTGGATTCATTCAGTAGTTGGCATTCTTTTGTCCTTTTTTCTTTTTTCTTTTTGTACTCACTGTTTTTTTCCCCTTTTTTTTTTTTTTTTTTTTTTTTTTTTTTTTCTTTTTTCTTTTTTCTTTTTCTTTTCTTTACAGTTTTCTTCTTTTCCTTCTCTATTTTTTCTTTTTTTCTCTTACCTTTTGTGTTTTCTCCCTTTTATCCTTTTTTATCTTTTTCCCTTTTTTTTCTTTCTCGCCCCCTTTTTAAAATGAAAATATTCGAATTTCACCGAATTTTTTAGTTACTATGTACCTAGTATCAACAGGTGAGAACGAACTGGCACCCTCAAACACGCGAGTCCACCTCTCTACCATTTGTACCACAAAAGACGGTATATTGTAGTTAACTACCAAGGTAGTAGTAGTAATAGATAGTAGTTAACTACCATGGTAGTAGTAATAGCAATAGTAGTAATAGTAGTAGTAGTAGTAGTTGGATTGATAATTTCTTTTAAAAGACTTATATTGCCTAACTAAATTTCACTAAATTTAAATTTAATTTCTCTTTAAATTAAATTTAAATTACAAATCGAATAAACTACAAAATTAAAAACAAAAATATAGCAGTTTTTGAGCTTTAATAAAATTTACGTAATAAATTAAATTTACAAAGTCATAGGAATCCTTAATTAAATTTATATAATAATTATACATATTATAAATGTAAATTATAATAGTTAATTAAGCAGTTATAAGAAATTCAAATAGTCTAATAAAATTATTTATTCTTATTGAAAGTTTTGTTGTTTTCTGCAATGTTGCAGACGAAGAAAACAGAAGTGAACAAAAAGGGTGAGAGGACAGAGCTCCAAATAGTTCCATATAGAGAAGAAAGAACCAGAAGGGTGGAGGACAGTTCCATATAGAGAAGAAAAAAACAAAAGGAGGAGGACAGCTCCATATAGAGAAGAAAAAACCAGAAGAGGAGGAAGAGTTCCATATAGAGAAGGAAAAACCAGAAGGAAGAGGACAGATCTATATAGAGAAGAAAGAACCAGAAAGATACAAAATACAGTTCCATATAGAGATGAAAAACCAGGAGGAAGTTCCATATAGAGAAAAAAGAACCAGAAAGTGGGAAACAGTTCCATTTAGAGAATAAAAAACCAGAAGGAAGAGGACAACTCCAGAAAGAAACAAAAGGTACAGTTCCATATAGAGATGAAAAACCAGGAGGAAGAGGATCTATATAGAGAAGAAAGAACCAGAAGGATGGGGGACAGTTCCTTATAGAGAAGAAAGAACCAGAAGGGGAGAACAGTTCTATATAGAGAAGGAAAAACCAGGAGGAAGAGGACAACTCCATATAGAGAAGAAAAACCAGAAGGGGGGACAGTACCATATAGAAAAGAAAAAACAGATGGAAGAGGATAGCTCCATATAGAGAAGAAAGAACAAGAAGGTGGGAACATTTCTATACAGAGAAGAAAGAACGAGGAGGGAGGACAGTTCCATATAAAGAAGAAGGGTGGGGGGGGACAGTTCCATATAGAGAAGAAAGAACCAGAAGGGAGGGCAGTTCCATATAAAGAAGAAGGGTGGGGGGACAGTTCCATATAGAGAAGAAAGAACCAGAAGGGTTGAAGATTCCATAGAAAAGAAAGAATCAGAAGGGCGGACAGTTCTATATAGAAAAGAAAGAATCAAAAGGAAGAGGACAGCTCCATATAGGTAAGGGGAAGGAGACAACTCAATGGTTATGAAAAGTGTTTTTTTTATTTTTTATTTTTTATTTTTTTTTGTATTAAAAAATAAAAAATAAAAAATCGTTTTTAAGCTAATCCAATTTTATTCAGTAAACTTTATTTCAATGGTTTGTTGGTTTGTTGGTTTGTTGCTCTGCTGGTCTGTTAGTCTGTTGGCCTGTTGGTCTGTTGGTTTGTAGGTCTGTTGGTTTGTTGGAATGTTTGTTTGTTGTTATGTTGGTTTGTTGATGTGCTGGTCTGTTGATCTGTTGGCTTGTTGGTCTGTTGGTCTGTTGTTGCTGTCTGTTGGTCTGTTGGTCTGTTGTTCTGTCTAGTCTGTTGGTCTGTTGGTCTGTTGGTCTGTTGGTATGTTTGTCTGTTGGTCTGTTGTTCTGTTGGTCTCTTCATCTGTTGGTCTATTGGTCTGTTGGTCTGTTGGTCTGTTGGTATGTTTGCCTGTTGGTCTGTCGGTTTGTTGGTCTGTTGTTCTGTTGGTCTGTTGGTCTGTTGGTCTGTTGGTTCTGTTGGCCTGTTGGTCTGTTGTTATGTTTGTCTGTTGGTCTGTCGGTTTGTTGGTTTGTTGGAATGTTTGTCTGTTGTTATGTTGGTTTGTTGATCCGTGGATCAATCACCCCCTTCACCTTTAGCACTTCACCCTTCAGTTCATCCACTTAACGTAGTTACTGAGGACGTTTGTTCAAATCTTTTCTTTTTCTCTTTTACTTTCTTTCTCTTTCTCTCTCTTCTCTCTCTCTCTCTCTCTCTCTCTCTCTCTCTCTCTCTCTCTCTCTCTCTCTCTCTAATGCCTTTTCTTTCCTTCTCTCTCTTTCTCTTTTTTTTGTTTGTTTATCTTTCTTTAATTTTCTATCTCTCTGTTTCTCTTCTTTTCATCTATTTATTTTTCCGTTTTTATGTTTCTGTCTGATTTCTTTTCTTTCTTTCCCTCTCTGTCTCTCTTTTTCTATCTATATATTTTTCAATGTCTGTTTTTCTATCTCTCCCACTATTTTATGTTCGTCTCTCTCCCTCTTCCTGTCTGTCTGTCTGTCTGTCTGTCTGTCTTTCTTTCTGTCTGTCTGTCTGTCTGTCTGTCTGTCTGTCTGTCTCTCTCTCTCTCTCTCTCTCTCTCTCTCTCTCTCTCTCTCTCTCTCTTCTCTCTTTCTATATTTATAATTATTTATATATATATTATATATATAGTAATTATATATATATATATTATATAATATATATATATATATAATATAATATATATAATATATATATATATATATATATATATATATATATATAATATATATATATATATATATATAATCCTTATGAGAAGTTCGTAATAATTTATTCGTGGAATTTTGTCTTTATGAAAATATAATAATGTAATTATTATTTTCGCTATCATTATTATTATTATTTTTATTTTTATTATTATTATATTTATTATTATCATCATTATTATTGTTGCTAATTTTATCTTTTTATTTTTATTATTATCTTTTTGGTACCAACGATCACCAAGGTCATCCCTGGGACCTCCCCTTCTATCATTCATTATTTATTTCAATAACTTGAAGAATCTTCAGTTTGGGTCAGCGTTTCCCAGTCGGGGTCGACATGAACCCCCAGGGACTCCCCGGGACTCCCAGGAACCCCAGGGACCCACAAGGACTCCAGGGACCCCCAGGGACTCCCCGGGTCTCCCAGGAACCCCAGGGACCCACAAGGACTCCAGGGACCCCCAGGGACCCCTAGGTACTACAGGGGACCACAGAAGCTTTGAGGGGCTCCAAAATTTAATTTGGGAACATTACATATGAGTATATGGATAGGGGTTCACTTGCATAAAGTTGGGACTCAGGGAGTCCACAAGCTAAAAAAGGGTTTGGAGCCCCTGGACCCATAATACATTATATATGTCGATTATATAGTCATATATGAGTCCTGTGATAGTAATGGCAAATTTAAGACATTTCTACTTCAACTTTTTCTTTTGCAAATAATAAAAGTAATTAACGTTAATGAGAGGGGTGGGGAGGGGGCGAGGGGAAGGGGAGAATGGAGGTAGGGAAGGAGAAATAAGGGTGGTGGTAGAGAAGGGGGATGGGAAGGAAGTAGGGAGGAAGGGATAGGGAAGGACGGCGGTAGGGGTAGGGGATAAATGGTTGACAGGGTATTGAGTGGAAGGGAAGGATGGAGATGAGAGGTAGGAAGGAGGAAGGGAAGAGGGAATGGGGAGAAAAAGGAGAGGAGGGAGGAGGGAGGCAGGAAAGGAGAGGTAAGGAAGGGAAGTGGGAAAAGGGATGGGAAGAAAGTAGAGAGGAAGGGATAGGGAATGGAGAGGAAAGGTATTAGAGGTAGGGATAAGGAAGAAAGGTAGGGGGTATGGAGTGCAAGAGAAGGAAGGAGGAGGGAGGAGAGAGGTAGAAGAAGAGGTAATAAACTCAGAACTGGAACTGTTTTATAAATAGACTCTTGCGAACGAGTTGATGGTTAATGTTACAACAAAAGAGCAAACGATAGTTACAACTCGATCACAGTGTCATTTCTAGAGACAGTTTCTGGATATAAATATTTAGCTAGGACTGCACTTGGAAGGGTATTTAAAATTTAAATACCCTTCCGAGGTTCATAATTTTTTTATCGTCTACCCCCGAATAAATTTGCTTATATAGATAGACAGATAAATATAGATAGATAGATAGATAAATATAGATAGATAGATAGATAAAAGGAGAGATAGATAGGTTCTAAGGTAGTTTGGTAGGTAGGAAGGTAGGTAGATAGATAGATAGATGAATAAGTTCTAAGGTAGTTAGTTAGATAGATATATAGATAGATAGATAGGTAGTTAGGCAGGTAAGTAAGTAGATAGATAGATAAATAGATAGATAGACAGGTAGATAGATAGGTAGACATAAATATGGATAGATAAGTAGATGAATAAGTTCTTAGGTAGTTAGGTAGGTAGGTAGGTAATAGATAGATAGATAGATAGATAGATGGATAGGATAGATAGATAGATAGATAGATAGATAGATAGATAGATAGATAGATAGATAGATATATAGTTATGTAGGTAGGTAGGTAGTAGGTAGGTAGGTAGGTAGGTAGATAGATAATAGATAGATAGAGTAGATAAAAAGATAGATAGAGATAGGAAGATAGATAGATAGATATAGATAAATAGATAGCTAGATAGATAGATAGATCGATAGAAAAATGCTACAAAAATGAGGCCTTGAACACTTTCTATGAATAATGTTTAACGAAACATTTATTTGTACTTAATGAACCTCCTAACATACCCATGGACATGTTTCTAAATCTTCGAGTATTTATTGAAAAACTTTAGAGGTTACTCCTAATGGTGTTCATGTGTTTATGCACACAGGATATCGGATCGGAGATTTCTGGAGATAAGAGCTCAAAGTAGCTAAATCTACCAACCTGATTCGCCTCACGCTCTTTCCTGTTTTTTTTTTTTTTTTTTTGGGGGGGGGGGGGTTCAAATTGTTTTTCTGATCAAATGTCGGTGACAACTCATTGGTGACTGCAGCCATGATACCTAGAAGAAACTACAGAATACCCACCACTTAAATTAATATTAATAATAAT
>SEYY01015539.1:0-21356 GCA_009176605.1 Armadillidium nasatum | reverse complement strand
AACCACATATCACAATGGTTGCTAAAGCCTCTAAGAAGCTGGGAATTCTGTTCAGTTGCGAGAATTTTTTTCTTCTGAGCAGTTACTCCCAATATATATTCGCCCTTGTATGGAGTACTTATCTCACATTTGGGGGGACTCCGGCTCCTCCTCTCTTTTGGATAGAGTTGAATCTAAAGCTAAAAGATTAATTAACTGTCCCCTACTTTCAAACTCTCTTGATCCCTTATCTCTGCGACGGGACGTTGGCGCTCTATCTCTTTTCTATAGGTGCTACAATGGCAGGTGCTCGAGGGAATTGGCCTCTCGCATTCCTCCACCGTTGCGTCGTCCTCGTTGCACAAGGGGTGCCCTGCTTTCGCACCAATTTTGTGTGGATGTAAAAAACCCCAGGTTGACCCGTTGTGGTGCCTCTTACTTTCCAGCCACTTTTATTCTGTGGAACTCTCTACCATCTTCTATTTTTCCTACTGTATTTAATCTTCCACTCTTCAAGGCTTCAGTTTGTGCCCACCTGAGGGATGTGCGTTAGGTCTGTGTTTGAATGAGTCTTCTTCTCCTTGTGTATGCCCCCTCCTTGAAAAGGGCTCTGCCCGTTAGTTTAATTGTAAAAAAAAAAACAAAAAAAAAATGCATTTAAATATGTAGTTTTCACATCCATCCGATGAACAGTAAATCCTTCTTGTACTGACATTTGCATCAACATCCAGGTTAAAAAAGTTTCTTGATAATCCAAATATTTCACTTGTGAGTATCCTTATATATATCTTCTTGACTTTGAATTTTTCTTCATCATTTTTTTTTTTTTTTTTTTTTTTATATCACCTCTGGTGGGCAAAGGCCAGAGGCCTACCAAAATTCCACCAGAGTTGGGGAAAAGACGGAAGTCTGGTCAAACTAAAGGCCGACATGTCCCGATACACGAAGTTTAAAGGTGTGTAAGTCATAGGAAGTTGGAAAAATAGAAGAAGGGTGTGTTTCCAGACTTTACTAGTAGAGTACATGTAGGACAGAGCATAGCGGTTAAGCCTGGGGTCAGAGAGTTGGACAGAGAAAGGATGAGACTGTGTGGAAAGTCGAGTCGCACGAGCCCTTCTCAGAGAGAGGTATGCGACGAGAGAGTTCAGAAGAGCAGTTGTCCATTGTAATAGCGATAGTAAAGAGAGAGTGACGCAACAATTCGACGGGCAGAAAGAGATTGAAGAGAGTTAGTAAGAGCAGGAGAGTTGATGAGACGAAATGCCCTAGACTCCACCTTCTCTAGGAGAGCTGTATGTGTGGAACCACCCCAGATATGTGAAGCATACTCCATACAGGGCGAACAACACCCCTATACAGAGCAAGCAACTGGGGTGGTGAAGAAATACTGAAGGCGCCTCAGAACACCCAACCTCTTAGAAGCCTTATTTAGAAAGAGAGTAATGTGATCTTTCCAAGAAAGATCACGAGAAAAAGAAACACCAGAATATTAAGGACAGATGAAGGCATGAGTTGTGTGTTTTCGAAGAAGATATCATAGTTGTGTGGAAGATTGTGTCGAGTGGAGAGATGGAGGAATTGAGTTTTGGTGGCATTGAAAACAACCATGTTCTCTCTGCCCCAATTAGAAATACGAGATAGATCAGAGGTCAGCTGCTCCAAACCCTCCTTGCGTCTAGTAACTGTTGTTGAGAGGGCGCCTTTCAAATTGAAAAGAGTAATGAAGGGTGGAGTCATCAGCATAGGAGATAGGAGATGAAGTAACAGAGAGAAGATCATTAATGAATAGTAAAAAGTGTTGGGGATAGGACAGATCCTTGAGGAACACCACTGTTAATAGATTTAAAGGAAGAGCGGTGGCCGTCTACAACAGCTGCTATAAAACGACCGGAAAGGAAATCAGAGAGAAGGTCACAGAGAGAAGGATAGATTCCGAAAGAGGGAAGTTTGGAAATCAAAGCTTTGTGCCAGACTCTATCGAAAGCTTTCGATATGTCTAGCGCGACAGCAAAAGATTCACCGAAATGCCGAAGAGCGGAGGACCAAGAGTCAGAGAGAAGGGAAAGAGATCACCAGTAGAGCGTTTCTTACGAAAGCCATACTGGCGATCAGAGATTAGATTAGAAGAATTGAGATGTTTCCAAATCTTCCTGTTAAGGATAGATTCGAAACTTTAGAAAGAACGGAGGTTAAAGAAATTGGACGATAGTTAGAGGGCTGAGAGGGGTCCCCCTTCTTCGGCACAGGCTGAATGAGCGCTCGTTTCCAGCAAGAAGGGAAGGTTGAAGTAGAAAGACATAGACGAAAAAGTTTACCAAGGCAGGGTGCAAGCTCGGAAGCACAAGTTTTGAGAACCACAGGAGGGATACCGTCAGGACCGTACGCCTTCTTAGTGTTAAGCTCAGAGAGAGCAGAAATAACGTCTTTAAAAGAAGATTATAATTTTAGGCATAAATGAGTTGGAGGGGGTTGGAGGAGAAGGAACAGCTCCGGAATCGTCTAAGGTTGAATTAGAAGCAAAAGTTTGAGAAGAGTTCAGCTTTAGAGGAAGGCAAAACGGCAGTTGTACCGTCAGAAGATACTAGAGGAGGGAAAGAGGAAGAAGCAAAGTTAGAGTTGACATTTTTTGCAAAATGCCAGAAAGGGCGTGAGGATGTAGAGCCAGAAAGATTGTTGCATTTTAAGCGGAGAAAGGAGTTTTTAGTATTACGGAGAATAGATTTTGCACGATTCCGGGATGAAATATAAGTTGCATGAGTTTCTGGAGTTTGAAGACGACGGTAATCCCTGAAGGCAGCATCCCTGTGGCGGATAGCACGAGAACAAGCAGAGTTAAACCAGGTTTGTTAGGTTTAGTAGAAGGGAAAGAATATGGAATGTACGCCTCCATGCCAGAGAGAATCACCTCGGTTATGCGCTCAGCACACTCAGAGGGACCTCTCCCACGGAAACAGTAATCATTCCATGGAAAATCAGAGAAGTACAACCGCAAGTCAGACCAGTTAGTGGCACCGAAATGCCAGAAACGTCTCCTCGCCGAAGGCGGGGGCCGTTCTTGCGGAAGACTTGAAGAGACAGGACAAGATACAGAGATAAGAAGGTGATCGGATGAACCCAGAGGAGGAAAGAGTTTAACAGTGTAAGGAGAAGGATAAGAAGTTAGGAAAAGATCAAGTATGTTGGGTTCATCACCAAGGCGATCAGGGATACGGGTAGGGAGATGCACCAACTGCTCAAGGTTGTTCTGGATAGAAAATTGGAAGGCGAGTTCACCAGCTGGATCGTGAGAACTAGATGAAAGCCATTGGCGGTGGTGAACATTGAAATCACCTAATATGATGATTTCGGAGAAAGGGAGAAGAAGAAAGAATGTGTTCTATTTTGGAGTTAAGATAGTCGAAGAATTTTAGATAGTCAGTAGAGTTAGGAGATAAGTAAACAGAACAAATAAATTTAGTTGTAATTGCAAGAAAGTTTAAGCCATAAGGTAGAGAATTCAGAAGACTCCAAATTAGAAACACGAGAACAGATAACATCGTTGCGCACATAAGCGCAACATCCGCCTTTGGATGAAAATTGAGAATAGAGACAGTAGGAGGAAACAGAGTAGGGCTTGCTGTCAGAGCACTCAGACACCTGAGTTTCGGTTAAGAATAAAGAGTGAGGTCTAGAAGAGAGAGGTGGTGTTCGACAAAGGGGAAATTAGAAAAGACCACGAATGTTGCAGAAGTTTATGAAAAAAGAAGATCGTGCACCAGGGCAAGCCGGCATAGAGGTCTTGGTGGCACCAACCCCATCACCGGAGGCCACCAACTCCCAAGTGGTGATGGGGGAAGGAGTGGATGAGGGGCATATTTGGAATGCCGCCCCTCGTAGCATCTCCGAGGCAGTTCTTCGATTCGCCATTTTTCTCTTGCATATTAAAGGTAATGTAGGAGTAAGCGCTTGTAAATTTGTAGGAACGTGAGAAGGGTGTTGGGGGAAGGAGAAGTGGGAGCATAGACACTCCCATGTGGGACGAGGGTACACTAGAGACCCTCTGAGAAGGTGAAACGCGAAAAGGAGCGAACCAAAGGGCAACGGAGGGAAAGGGAAGGTCTAGCCCACCCTATCACTCCGCGGTTAAGCCCAGTGGGGGGTACTTTCATCGCTTCGGATGGCGCTACATCCTCCCCCTAATTTGTTCCTTGTTTAATTGCAAAAACACCATCTTCACCTAACTACTGAACGACCTTCTGGTAGTGGAGTGAGTTCATATGTATCATTCTCAACCAGAGCATCAATTTCTTCATCCATTGCTTTCTTCCAGTGATGTGAATCAGAACTTGTCAAAGCTTCTTCATAAGATTTTGGAACACTTGTCATTCTATAACAATAATCCATAGAATAATTAACATTTAATAAATTTTGATCCATATCATCATCATAGTCTTCAAGATACTTTGGCTTATTTCTCTCTCTCTTTGGATATCTGTTTTCATATTTTTCATTTTCACCTAATTCTTCTTTATTAGGTTCCTCTTTTTCATTTTTCTTCTATAGATCCATATTCTTGAGTCCTTGGTCTTGTATATTCATATTCAAATTCAGTGTTTCTTCTTCTTGTCCAAATTTTTCTGTAAATTTGACACATCTTACTTTCTTAATATTGTTCTGCTCAGGAAAATATACAAGATATGCTGGGCTTTCATTGTCATACCCAACAAAAATTCCTTGTTTACTGCGTGCATCTAATTTCTTTTTCTCCTGTGAGTATGCATAACAAATTGATCCAAACACATGCATATTACTTAAATTTGATTTTCTTCCTGTTATTAGTTCATAAGGAGTTTTACCTGTCCTTGAATGATAACACCTATTGCGAATATACGCTGAAGTTTTCACTGCATAAGTCCATAATTTTTTAGGCAATTTAGCTTCCAATAATAAACATCTAGCCATATCAAAAAGAGTTCTCCATGTACGTTCAACTTTTCCATTTTGATGCGGTGAATACGGTGCTGAAAATTCCTGCTTTATACGATTCTTTATGAGGAGTGATTTGAAGTCTGCAGAGGTAAACTCTGTACCATTATCTGACCTCAACCTCTTTACAGTTCCCATATGGGGAGATATCTGCTAGAAATTTTTCTGTTGCAGAAATCGTATCAGTTTTACTCTTCAATAAATATACAAAAATTGCACCAGAATAGTCATCCACAAAAGAAATAGCATATTTAAAACCATCCCTTGCAACAGGATCAATAGGACCTGCTAAATCACAATATACTAATTCTAATATACCAGTAGTATATTTTTCAGCTTCTCTATTTCTAATCTGAGTCATTTTGCCCAGAGCACAAGTACTACAATCAAAATTTTCTTTACTAATAATATTCATACCATTTACTACACTTTCAAGTTTTAAAACATCTTGAACATTACAATGGCCCATAATTTTATGCCAATCTTGCAAACTATAAGAACCCATTTTCTTAATACCAATATTGTTCAGAAATATAAACCTCCTGTCTTCTTAATATTAAATACTGTACCATCAGGTGCTACTAATTCAGCAAATTTTGGTGTAAAATTTATAGAAACTCCATTCTTCGCAGCTGCCTGCACTGAAAATATATCTTGTTTATATGATGGTACACAAAGAGCATTTTTCAATAAAATACTATGACTCTTACCATTAACATCACATATTTATACTTTAGCATGGCTTCTTCCAATTGCAGCATTATTCTGCTCCCATCGGCCAATTCAATAAAAGGATTTGAGGGGGTCAAAGTTTTCTTCAAAGCTGATAAATTTTGACTTATCACATAAAAAATGTGAGGTAGGGCCAGAATCTATAATAAATTACTTGGTGTGGGTCCTACATTACCCGTTTCTTTAATTAATTATAATTGCATAAGAATGACTCTTATCATTTTCATCCTTTGCAATCTTAGCTGAATTATTTTTTCTACAAAATTCTGTTTCATGGGTTTGTGAATTACAATTAACACACCATCTTTTATAATACTGCCTATATCCCCCTCTTCCTCTATAAGCTTGCTTAGTAATCTGATGATTATTGAGTTTCTCTGTACATTCAAATTGCTTGTGCCCTACTTTTCCACAAGAAAAACATTTCACATAACTTTTTCTATCTCTTATCTTCATAACATTTTCTTCTGGCTTAATATCTGCCTGTTGGCTCTTTACTGTCTCTTCAAAACTTCTTAGAGCTACTTTAAATTCACTAAATGTCATGGCTTTCTCTTTCTGAATAATTACCGTCGAAAAAGTTCTGTACCCTGAAGGTAGGCCTTTCAAAACCATAGCTATAAGTAAACTGTCACTTACAGTTTCACCAGCTGATTTCAAAAATGTAGCTGCTGTCTCTGCCCTTAAAATGTAATCAGTAACATCTTCATCACTGCCTAATTTCAATGAGGTTAGCTCTGTATATAAAGCTATAACTCTAGGCTTACTGCTACCCAAATAGTGGTCATGTAATATTTTCAAGGCTTTCTTGCCATCATCCTTAGCATCTCTTATGATAAGAGATAAACTTCTATCATCTAGAACTAACACTAACTCTGCAAAAACTTTTGCATTTTCATCCCTATCAACATCAGCGGTTGTTCGCCCCTGTATGGAGTACGCCTCGCATATCTGAGGCGGTTACACACATACAGCTCTTCTTGAAAAGGTGGAGTCTTGGGCTTTTCGTCTTATCAACTATCCCGCTTTTACTAACTCTCTCCAATCTCTTTCTTCCCGTCGAATTGCTGCGTCATTTTCTCTATACTATCGCTATTACAACGGACATTGCTTTTCTGAACTCTCACGTCGCATACCTCCTCCGTTGAGAAAGGCCCGTGCGACACGACCTTCTACACAGTCTCATCCTTTCTCTGTCCAACTCTCCGACCCCAGACTTAACCGCTATGCTCACTCTTACATGTACTCTACTGGTAAAGTCTGGAACACACTCCCTTCATCTGTTTTCCCAACATCCTTTGACTTGTACACTTTTAAACGCCGTGTATCGGGTCACGTCGGCCTTTAGCGACCCGATTTCGAATACTCACCAACTCTGGTGGATTATGGTAGGCCTTTGGCCTTTGCCCACCAGAGGAGACATAAAAAAAAAAGAATCACTTATCACGTGCAGCAAATTTTGCAGCCTTAAGTGCCCTAGGAATTTAATTTCCCACAACTCATATTTTTCTAAATCGCCATCGAAATATAAACGCCTGTGCCCATAACCTGTTGTTATATTATTTGTCATTATGGCGGAAATATAAATATAAATATTACATAGGGCAGGACACAGAGACAAACGGCTTTTATTACCAAGGCCTTTATTTACATGTATAACACAGTAAAAGTCGTGGTACAATACACGAGATACAATCAATAGAATGAGAATGAAAAATGTTTATCACATAGAACGTAGTCTTTACTGAATCATAACAAAGAGTATTTTCATACAGTATCAACGGTACATATACTTTAGGTTAACTCTAACATATAGGTACATAAAATTTAATAATAACAATGATAATAATAATAGTAATAATAATTGTTGGCATATTATTTTTTATAATGGGGAAATGTAAATATAAATGATATTACATAATGAAGGACGCAGAGACAAACTGCTATTCTTCCATAGGCTTTTATTTACACGTATAACGCATAATACAAGTCGTGCTGCAATAAACGAGACAGAATCGACAGAATGAGAATGCAAATTTTATCAAATTTTTACTGAATGGTAACATAGAAAATGTTCATACAGTGTTAGAAAACACTGTTAACTTTAGGTTAACTCTAACACCCACTCTTAATCTAAAGTATACCTCAAATGTTTTCAAATTTCAACAATCTACTTTTTGATACAGGTTTAGTAAATATATCAGACACATTATCTTCAGACCATACATACTTTAAATCTACAATACCATTTTTAATTTTATTCCTAATAAAATGATATCTAATATCTTTATGTTTAGACCTCTGGTGATGTACGGGATTTTTTGCTAATGAAATAGCACCTTGATTATCAACATTCACAATAATACTTTTTTTTGTTAAAACCCTGCATATCAGATAACAATTGCTTTAAAAATTTAGCTTATTGTATACAGCAAGTTATTGCCATATATTCAGCTTCACATGTTGACAATGCAACAACCCTTTGTTTTTTTCTTTTCCATGAAATTAGAGGTTCATTATTGTTTAACTGAAAACTATAACTACTAATACTAAATATATCTTCTGGTGCCCCTAATCTGAATCACTATTACCAATTAATTTTAATTGCTCATTTGATTTATAAAATTTCAAATCATAATTTTAGTAACTTTTAAATATTTTAATACATGCTTGGCTAATTGTAAATGTGCAATATTTGGTTTATTCGTATATTGAGATAAAAAGTTTACAGAAAAAAATATATTAGGTCTAGTGCAACTCATCAAATAAATTAATTAAGCTGCCTACAATTTATTTATATCTGTATAATACAAATTAAGACTTCCTTAATTTTGAATCATTATACCTACGTTTACTGACACTAGGATCACATGGGAATGCCTTAGGGTTACAATTACTCATTTTAAATTTGCTTAATATTTTTTATATATATTTTGATTGCTTCATACTAGGTGACTTAATTTCCAGTAATAAACATATAGCCATATCAAAAAGAGTTCACCATGTACGTTTTACTTTGCTATTTTGATGTGTAGAATGTGCAGAAAATCCTGCTTTATACGATACTTAATGAGGAGTGATTAGAAGTTTTCAGAAGTAAATTCTGTACCATCATCTGATCTCAACCTCTTTAAAGTCCCATATGGAGATGTATATGTTAGAAATTTTTCTGTTGCAGCAATCGTATGACTTTTTCTTCAATAGATAAATAAAAATTTCACAAAATAGTCATCCACAAAATAAATAACATATTTAAAACCATCCCTTGCAACAGGGTCAATAGGGTCTGTCAAATCACAATATACTAATTCTAATATCTGCTTCTAATCTGAGTCATTTTACCTAGAACACAAGTACTGCAATCATTATTTCCTTAACTAAAAATATTCATACCATCAACTAGACTTTCAAGTTTTAAAACATCTTCAACATTACAATGGACCATAATTTTATGACAATCTTGCAAACTATAAGAACCCATTTTCTGAATATCAATATTGTTCAGTAAATATAAACATCCTGCCTTCTTAATATAAATACTGTACCATCAGGTGCTGCTAAATCAGCAAATTTTGGTGTAAAACTTATAGAAAATCCATTTTTCGCAGATATCTGCACTGAAAATATATATTGTTTATACGAGGGTAAGCAAAAAGCATTTTTCAATAAAATACTATGACACTGCAGCCGACCGTTCATCCAGTGACGGTCTATTTGGTAGATGAAAGACATTGAACATACCATTTATTTTGTTTATTTGGAGGCTGCTAATTTCTTCTTGCCTACGGTACTCTAGAGTTGAAGCGTGTACAAAATCCTATCTTCGTTTGTTTTTGTAATCGTGCCTCTAATTCACCTTTTTATATTTTGATGTTCTCAAGCTTCATCTTGCTTGATAAGGCTTGTATTAATTCTTATAAATATCCAGCTGTTTTATTTATTTCATCTTGGCACTTGTCACTTTGACAAGCTGTCCACCAGCCACAGCTCTGCATCTACCCTCACCAGAGGTTTACAGGAAGCTGAATTCATCTGCCAACTCAGCACACATTCTCCAGCTGTGCCCTTGTTATATATATATATTTCCTTCTTGCAATGGCTGCTCGTGGCTTCTGAAGGTGAGGAGGGACAATAATAGTCATATATATATATATATATATATATATATATATATATATATATATATATATATATATATATATATATATATATATATATATATATATATATATATAATAATAATAATAATAATAATAATAATAATAATAATAATAATAATAATAATAATAATAATAATAATAATAATAATAATACGCGGCCAAACTCTATAAGAATCAGCGTTGAAAACTAGTATGGAGAACAGATTAACGACACTTCCCTCCACTAAAATTTATTTCAGACTAATTAAAAAGTTAAGATTTTTGGCAAATGTTGCTTACGCATGCGCAGTATCATCCTAAATTGTGAGGCAAATTTTAATGTTGGAAAATAATTTCTCCGTAACTTATAAAGTATTTTTTTTTAGGCTTTTCAATTTTAAGCCAAACAAAATACTTCATTCGAAAGACAAGACTTCACCTTACAGAACATATGAAAAAAAAGTAAAATGAAATTCCATTAAAATTAAAAAGTTTGGATAAAAATAAAAAGGTATGAAAAAAAAACAATTGCCTCCGTTCTCAATAAATATACATAACATTTATTTTAAATAAATAGCACAGTTACCATGGTAACGAGGAGACTTCCAATATGTTTCTATGGAAACTGTGACATGCATAATCCATTTAAATATATATATATATATATATATATATATATATATATATATATATATATATATATATATATATATATATATATATATATATATATATATATATATAGAGAGAGAGAGAGAGAGAGAGAGAGAGAGAGAGAGAAATAAATTTATATTTTACGCCTTGTATGAAAAAATTTTAAATTTTAAAATCTGAGTTGCTTAACCTAATTTTTGAATTAAAATGTTATATTTTTATTAAATACTAACGGAGGCACTGCCTCCCCTGCTTACCCCCAAAAGCCGCCACTGCCTTCTTGCCATCCTTTCTTCATTAATAAATGCTCAATTGTTTGGTTAGTGTAAATCCCTGTGTTCACATAAGTTCAGACCAGAACACATCTCAAGCACATACCAATAACACTTACCATTAATATCACATATTGATACTTTAGAATGGCATCTATCAGTTGCAATATTCATCATCCTGCTGCCATCAGCCAATTCAATAAAATGATTCAATCATGTGTTGTCAGTATCTGATTTTCAATGAATGCTACATTAGGTCACATATTAAAGACGTTATACCTTTCTCTGAACCAAAACAACATTTTATTTTCAAGCCATGACCTGAATTTCAAAAAGTGGAACTTTTTATTTTCTTAAAAAGGTTCGAACATTTTTTTTTTTTAATTTTCATTTTCTGTAATAAAATTTTTGCAATATAAAATACAAAAATAAAATTTGGAATCATTTCTTTATTGAACAAGAAATACATTTCCTAATTCGTTTAATTTCTGTAACTTATGGATTCGGAGATATGTACCCCTTCACTTTTTTTCGGCATAACTTCTTTTTCTTGACCTAAATTTTCAGGAACTCTAGAAGGGTGTAGCTAAGGATTCATCAGTGGACTTTTTTTTATATATACCTAAAACTAAATAAGTCAAAACGTATTAAAAAAAATTAATTTCGTAGTTTTTTTCAAATTAATTTCAAATCATTGCAAATTTTTTTTTTTAAAGATAGATATGAAAAATGTCTCCTGATGAATCCTTAGATACACACTTCCTCTAGTTTCTGAAAACTTGGTTTGTTTGAGTCAAGTGAGCAAAAAATTATAAGATAAACAAGGAAGGTACCAAAATTGCTTATAGTGTGTATCTCACTCAATTTCTTACACATTTTTTTACTTAAAAATTATTAGGAAAACAAGGAAGGTGGCTTAAAATGTGTATCTCACTCTTTTCCTTATATATTTTTTGTTCCTTGACCGAAGTTTCCAAATTTTCAGGAACTCTAGAGAAAATATATGAGAAGATAAGAGAAAATATATGAGAAGATAAAAAGTAGTAGTAAACATTTATTTTTAATTTTTTTTTATCACGCAAAAAGTTTTAAAATTAAGACAAAAAAAATAATAAATATATATATATATATATATATATATATATATATATATATATATATATATATATATATATATATATATATATATATATATATATATATATAAAAGTATATAAATAATTAAATAACAGCATATTATGTCACACTTACTTATCACTGTTTCTGATTGGCTCAATCAGAATACTCAGTTTTATGTTAAACGACTTCTGGACTTCTGCTTTCCGCACAAAACAATTTATTCAATTTTTAACCAGAATATTTATTATTGTTTTTGTCTGCAATACTCTCTATCGACCCCTAATTGACTCATTTTTAATTTTTGATCCCCGATCGACCCCTCTGAATGTTGTATCGACCCTTAGGGTCGATATCAATCACTTTGCCAACCTCTGATTTAAAGTTTACCCTATTAAAATACGACTGCTATTGATAAGTGAGAGAAATACACACTCAAAACAGTTGAAGATAACATAATTTTTTAGACAATTAAAAAATAAATCTGCATTTATTCTAAATAATTATAAATATTAAGTATTCTATATTTAGACCAACTATATTGTTTATCGATAACGCTCCGCAATCTGTTTGGCATAAAAGCGACCAATGTACCGTTGCTGAATTACTCGTTTTGATCTAAAGCCATCCCAAACTTCTACATCACGGTCGTACAGTTCATCTTCTCCACGCTCATTTCTCATTTGCAATTGGTTCACTATAATTCCTCATAGGTTTTCTTAACGGTTCAAATCACATAAGAGACTCTCCAGTATAGCACATCAATGTATAGCTGATTCTCGATTAAGTAGCAAATACTGTGGGCCTTACGAATAGGCTCCGGTTATGCATAAATATTATTTATTCTGGGTGAAGAATGACGACATGTACTGTTAGAATCGTCCCCTAGCTTTACCAGTATCATCAGGTAGATATCGGCTCTAAATTGTCTTTCGACACGTGCCATCTCTCTGATTCAGAGTCAGCAAATTCAACCCCAAACATTGAAGACACATGATCATTGCGTTATCTTTTAAATATATATTCTTTTCTATGTCTGATGTTTTCCCGTAGCTAACAGGGAGTTTATCCTTCTCCAGATAAGTGAAATGTGATTTTCCTTAAACATTTCATGGGGTAGGAATTTCTGATTTTTCGTTGATGGATCGCAAAGTAGAATTCAAACGACGTTCCATGCGGTCGTCAGTAAGAATTTTCTTCCCTGTCGGTGTTCAATGATTGATGCTAGCTTCTGGAACTCTTTTCCAACCGTCCTGTCAGTTAGAGCAAGTTTAAGATGATCTCTAACGACTACGACTGCGTGTGAATTTCTTATACTATTTTGTTTTTCTCTCTTTCAGAAGTTTTCCTAGGGAATTTTGACCGCGGAAGGTCTTCAAAAGATTCTTCTCACTTCTACTAAGTAAGCTATTTGTAAATGGTTGGACAATTTGTTTCCAATTCTCTACTAGTTTCAGTAACACTTTTACCGGCTTCACTCATGTCAATAATTCTAAATTTCTTGAAATCAGTTCCAAAATGATGATGATCGCATTTTAAATGGAGCTTTCATTCTTCGCCTGGAGTAACACTGGAAGTGGAAGCATGTGTCATGCCTCTGTATCGGAAAAGAAAGAAACTTATGAGCTCGCTATATGTACGCCTATAAACCCCAACACCCACAGTCCTCTCTTTTCTCAATGAGGTGGATCTCCATCCACCTTTCTGACATTTCATCTCAGTTGTGGTAACGATCTTTAAAGTTCTTCAAATTCCATTGAGAGCAGTTTTATCAAACACTTACAATAATTACCACGGCATATGACTTTACCAGTCCATAGACATATAGATTTCTATTAACACCATCAAAATCCCATAGCCCCCTACCCCTTTCTCTGAAGCCTGAAATCTTCTCTCCCTTCGAGCTAATGTTCAAACACGAAAGAAGAGCAAGAACTTCAACGGCGTTTCCCGATCACATTTCACAGCAGAACTTGTTGTGCTGACATTAGCAATCTTCAGAACTTCAGCCCTTAATAAGGATAAATCATATGAAGTCGCATAAGGACACCTTATAACTCTTCAGTCTACATCCTCCAGGAACCTTATGGTTTGTGCAATTCAAAAACATTCTTTTAACTCTACATCCGAATGGTAGTAATTGCATTTCTGCTTTGTTCCTTCTTATGTCGGAATCAAGGGTAACGAATAGGAGGACAATGCAGCATTCCAGGCAGCAACATCTCTGAAATTATGCAATACATTCACTTCTTTCAAATTTCGAAGGGTCCTCAAAAAGAGAAGTCTTGCCTATTGGCAAGACTATTGGGGGAGGGGAGATATTTGGAGGATCAAGCTCTGTATATTGAAACCCCCTGTGAAAGAATGATTATTTTCATGCCATCACCGAGAGGTAGTTTTAGCGCGTTTCAAGGTTTCAGTATTGGTCATGTAAATCTAGCCCATAGTTACCATATGGCAGAGGAGGATCCTCATCTTGCTTTTTTTTTGCCATTCACACACACTCTTATGTCAGTTCCCCACATTCTTGGTTAAAGACCTGTAGGGATGAACAATTCCGTCCATATACTGAAAACTCTACATTAGCGGTTGACCCAAATGCAACTAGAAAGACGCCCTTTCCAACTAGAGTAACACCATAAATTTCGACCTAGGCTAGAGTCTTTCTTTTTAGTTGTACATCATACGTACGACCTGTTGTTGACTAGCCGTCCTACTTTATCAAATTAATTATATTCTTAAAAGAATTAAGCGAAGAACACTTAATTCTTAGTACCAGTACGCCAATAAGCAACGTACAGCCACACTACAACCTTAACGAGGCTCCAACAGACGCTAGGATAAGTTGCAGACACCTTCGGCAAAGACTGCACCAAACTACACAATTACCATCTCTCTGCGTTCAGCTGCGGTTCCACGCCGGCCTATTAACTACAGATTGGGTCCTGGTTTTTACTTCATAATTGTCCTCTTGTCGCTTGAATAAAGTGACCCGAACATCCAATATTGTTTCAATAGAATCTCCTACCTGAAACCAAGGGCTATAGATCTCTAGTTATACATTACACACCATTCCCTTTGCCCACATCTCTTCAATTCTTGTCCTCATTTTTCAAATTCGATGTTCTGTTTGCTTTCTTATAGGACTTGAACATAATGTGTAAGATTTAAACCATTTCCATAGCCTGCTTCTTTCGTTTCGTCTATTGCCTCTGGCCTTAGATCCTACCCTAGAAACGCTGCTTCCCTCTCAGTGTCGACTTCGATACTTACAGAAAATACCTAGTCAAATTTTCTAATCTTATCGCAGATTTCCAGAATGGCTTCCGTAAGGAATGCTCTACTGATAATCTTCTTTCTCTTTTCTCTGAATATTGATTTTCTGCTCTTCGGCATTTCGGGGAAACTTTTGCTCTGGTTCTTGATATATTGAAACTTTCGATATAGACGTCTAATCTTTTTTCATTTTTCTTGTTGGGTAAAGGAAAACATGGTAGTTTTCATCGTTTCAGTTCCTTCATCTATCTTTCTACTCGACAAAACACACTACAAAATTATAATATTATCAAACACAAAACTTAAATCTTCTGATCTTAATATTTTTTGGTGTTTCCTTTTTAGTGATCTTTCTTGGAGATATCATGTTATTTCTCTTTCTAAACAAGCTTCTAAGAGGTTGCCTATATATATATATATATATATATATATATATATATATATATATATATATATATATATATATATATATATATATATATATATATATATATATATATATATATATATATATATATATATATATATATATATATATATATATATATATATATATATATATATATATATATATATATATATATATATATATATATATATATATATATATATATATATATATATATATATATATATGGGAAGGACGTAGCGCCGTCCGAAGCGATGCAAGTACCCCCCATTGGGCATAACACGAGGAGTGGTAGGATGGGCTAGACCATTCCGTTTCACTCCGTTGCCCTTTGGTTCGTTCCTTTTCGCGTTTCACTTCTCAGAGGGTCTCTAGTGTACCCTCGCCTCAAATTGGAGTGTCTATGATCCCACTACCTCTCCATCCAATTTCTTTACATGTTCCCACAAATTTACAAGCGCTTACTTTTACATTACCTTATAAAACAAAAAACAAATAATGGCGAAACTCAAATCTACCTCGAAAATGTTTCGAGGGGCGACATCCAAACAATGCCCCTCATCCACTCCTACCCCATTATCACTTGGGAGTTGGCGGACTCAGATGATGGGGTGGTGCCGCCAGGACCATGCGTCCGGCTTGAACGGTGCATGGTGTTTTTTTATTTATTAATTTCTGTGACATTCGCGCTTTTTTACTAATTTCCTCTTTGTCGAACACTATCTCTCTTCTAAACCTCATCTCTTGTTTTTAACCGAAACTCAGGTATCTGAGTGTGCTGACAGAAAACCTTATTCTGTTACCTCCTACTATCTCTATCCTCAATTTTCAGCAAAAGGCAGATGCTGCGCATATGTGCGCAACGATGTTATTTACTTTCGTGTCTCTAATTTGGAGTCTTCTGAATTATCTACTTTATGGCTTAAGCTCTCTTGCAATTCTACTACTAAATTTATTTGTTCTGTCTATTTATCTCCTAATTCTACTGACTATAAAAAATTCTTCGACTATATAAACTCTAAAATAGAGTACATTTTTTCTTCTTCTCCTTTCTCCGAAGTCGTCATTTTAGGTGATTTCAATGTTCACCACCGCCAATGGCTTTAATCTAGTTCTCATGATCCAGCAGGTGAACTTGACCAAGACTTTTCTATCCAAAACAACCTTGAGCAGTTGGTGCAATCACTACCCGTATCCCTGACCATCTTCGTGATGAACCCAACATACTTGATTTCTTCTTAACCTCTTATCTTTCTCCTTATGTTGTTAAACTCTTTCCTCCTCTGGGTTCATCCAATCACCTTCTTATCTCTGTATCTTGTTCAGTCTCTTCAAGTCTTCCGCAATAACGTCCCCACCTTCGGCGAGGATACGTTTGTGGCATTTCGGTGCCACTAACTGGTCTGACTTGAGGTTGTACTTTTCTAATTTTTCATGGAATGATTACCGTTTTCGTGAGAGGGGTCCCTCGGAGTGTGCTGAGGGCATAAGTGAGGTGTTTCTCTCTGGCACGGAGACGTACATTCAATATTCTTTCCCTTCTACTAAACCTAGCAAACCTTGGTTTCACTCTACTTGGTCTCGGGCTATTCGCCGCAGAGATGCTGTTTTCAGAGATTACCGTCGTCTTTAAACCCCTGAAACTCATTCAACCTATATTTTATCCCGGAATCGTGCAAAATCTATTCTTCGAGATACCAAAAACTCTTTTCTCTGTAGTAAATGCAATAATCTTTCTGGTTTCTCTTTCTCTCGCCCTTTCTGGCATTTTACAAAAAAATGTCAACTCTAACTTTGCTTCTTCCTCTTTCTCTCCTCTAGTTTCTTTTGATGGACAACTGCCATTTTACCTTCCACAGAAGCAGAACTCTTCAATCAAACTTTTGCCTCTAACTATAACTTAAACGATTCCGGAGCTATTCCTCCTCCTTTAGCCCCTTCCAACTCATTTATGCCTAATACAGTAATTTTTTCTACAGATTTCATTTCTGCTCTCTCTGAACGTAACACTAAGAAGGCGTATGGTTCTGATGGTATTCCTCCTGTGGTTCTCAATACTTGTGCTTCCAAGCTTGCACCTTGCCATGGTGAACAATTTCGTCTGTTTCTCTATTTCGATCTTCCCTTCTTGCTGGAAACGTGCGCTCATTCAGCCTGTACCGAAGAAAGGGAATCCCTCTAACTATCATCCTATTTCTTTAACCTCCGTTCTTTCTAAAGTTTTCGAATCTATCCTTAACATTAAGATTTGGAAACACCTTAATTCTCCTAATCTTATCTCTGATCGCCAGTATGGCTTTCGTAAAAAATGTTCTATTGGTGATCTTCTTTACCTACTTTCTGACTCTTGGTTCACCGTTCTTCGGGGTTTCGGTGAGTCTTTCGCTGTTCGCTAGATATATCAAAAGCTTTCAATAGAGTCTGGCACAAAGCTTTGATTTCCAAACTTCCGTCTTCAGGAATCTATGCTTCTCACTAATTGTCTTTCTGGTCGTTCTATAGCAGTTGTTGTAGACGGACACCGTTTTTCCTATAAATCTATAAATAGTGGTGTTCCTCAAGGATCTGTCCTATGCCCAACTCTTTTCTAATTTTCATCAATGCCCTTATGGTTGATGGTTGGCAGGCACTTAGATGGTAAGTGTAGGTACAATAACGAAGGCTGGGATTGGTTCTTTATTTTATAAAAAAATACAGTTCTGAATTGTTCAACAAGAATAAAGACAGGAATAATAACAGGAACCCTATCTAGTAATGTGTCAAACTGGCTGTACCAAAGAAGGGAGGAATTCCTTGATGGCTGAGGATATTCTGCAGTGTACAGAAGGGCCAGAAGTCTCTTCTGATGGCAATGATCACTCTGAAGGACACTGTGCAGAAAATACAAATATTACTTAATTTGCAATATAGCGATATTTGTGTAATAGAAACAATGACAAATAATCACTGGTAGTTGTTGTTGAATAAATAAAGATTAACTACGAGTAGCAGTAAAACACAAAGTAAGCGGCGTTCACACAAGTAAGCCTATATTAGAGTGAGGAGTCCTTCACAGCGTAAAAGGCGGGAACGAGAAATTAGTTCTATTCCGCAGTGCAAACTAATACAGTTAAGAGCGAAGAGTCCTGCTAGCTACAAGCTTCTCAATATTACTTCGTCTCCTATACCGATGAGTCCACCCTTCATTACTCTTTTCAAATTGAAAGATGTCCCTCCTAACAGCAGTTGATAGATTCAAGAAGGATGGCCTTGGAGCAACTAACCTCTGATCTTTCTCGTATTTCAAATTGGGGCATAGAAAACATGGTCATTTTCAATGCCTCAAAAACTCAATTCCTCCATTTTTCTACTCGAAACAATCTTCCACACAACAATGACATCTTCGAAAACACTCAACTCAAACCTTCATCTGTCCTCAGTATTTCTTTTTGTCGTGATATTTTTTGGAAAGATCACATTACTTCTCTTTACGCCATCCCAGTTGCTTGCTCTGTATAGGGGTCTTGTTCGCCCCTGTATGGAGTACGTCATACACATCTGGGGTGGTTCCACTCATACAGCTCTCCTGGAGAAAGTAGAGTCTAGGGCTTTTTGTCTCATCAACTCTCCCGCTCTTACTCTCTCTAATCTCTTTCTACCAGCTGAGCTGTTGCGTCACTCTCTCTATACTATCACCATTACAACGGACACTGCTCTTCTGAACTCTCACGTCGCATACCTCCTTCATTGAGAAGGTCTCATGTGATACGACTTTCTACACAATCTCATCCTTTCTCTGTTCAACTTTCAGACCCCAGACTTAACCGCTATGCTCAATCTTACATGTACTCTACTGGTATAGTCTGGAACACATTCCCTTTGTCTGTTTTCCCAACTTTCCTTAACTTGCACACTTTTAAAAGCCTGGGGTATTGGGTCACGTCGGCTATTAGTGACTAGATCCGATTGTTCCCCAAATCTGATGGATATTGGTAGGCCACAGGCCTTTGCCCACCAAAGGAACATATATATATATATATATATATATATATATATATATATATATATATATATATATATATATATATATATATATATATTATATATATTATATATATATATATATATATATGAAAAGGACAAAGGAAAATAGACAAGCTTATGTTTTGGCAAAGAATGGAGCAGAAGAGGTAAAGTGAAGAAACATCAACCTATCATGGGAAAGGATAGGAAGTGAACTGAAGGATGACATGAGGAATACTAGAAAACTGATTTATGGAATGGCTAAGAGATTGAGTACAAGAGATGAACCTAATACGAATGTGATATTCATCAAGGAAAGGGAGACTATAGTGGATGGTGAAGAGGTTGAGTAGATATGAACAGAATATTTTGTGGAATTATTGACTGTGGAGGACGATGGAGGATACATGGAGGAGGAGGAGGAGGAAGAATATCCACATAGGGAGCTGATGAAAGAAGAAGACTTGGATAAGAGGTGAGGCAAGCTTAAAGAATTGAATGAGCCCTGGAGTTGATGGACTTTATTATGAAATATTTAAAACAGAAGTAATGGTGATATGGACGACAGAACTTATACAATGTATATGGAGGGAGGAGAATATACCATCAGAATGGAGAAGGGCAGTGAAATGCCCAATACGTAAAAAAGGAGATAGAAGGGAATGTCAGAATTACAAAGGAATAGTGCTGCTATTGAGCGCATGTAAATTATACGAAAAAATAATAGAAAAAGATTACGAAGGGAATTAGAGAGGAAGAACTTAAAGTGGCAACACGATTTAGGACAAATAAAAGCACAACTGACTTAATCTTCTCAAAGAATGATAGTGGAAAAGAATGCAGAATGGAAAAAGACAGCATATACTGCTTTTATAAATCTAGAAAAGGATTTTGACAGAATACAGAGAGAAAGATTGTGGAAAGTGATGAAGGATTCCACGTATGGAATAAACAGGAAGCTGATAAGAATTAAAAATATGTATGAAAACCCAATGAATACAGTTAGAACAGAGACGGGAAGGGAGAAATAGTTTGAAACAAGGACTAGAGTGAGGAAGGGCAGTGTGCTGTCTCCTTTACTGTGTGCGTTGTATCTAGGAAACTGTTTGAAGAGAATATGCATTAGAAGAGATAGAATATACTTTGTGTATCTGGATAACGCGGCTGTGGTGAAAATGGAACAACACGAACTACAAGACGAGATGTGGACATGAGAGAGTGGGGAATGAAGATAAATAGGGAAAAGACATAAATAATGGTAATATCGATACAAAGAGAGAACACAGAGATATGTCATGAGAGAAAAGGGAATGAAGATAAATAGGAAAAAGACAGAGATAATGGTAATATCAAGACAAAGAGAGAGAACACAGAGATATGGATGGAAGACGTTCAGCTGCAGCAGGTCAGTAATTTAATATATCTAGGGGTGACATTATGGAAGGGAGGAGAATATACCATTAGAATGGAGAAGGACAGTGATATGCCCAATACATAAAAAAGAAGATAGAAGGGAATGTCAGAATTACAAAGGAATAGTGCTGCTATTGAGCGCATGTAAATTATACGAAAAAATAATAGAAAAAGATTTCGAAGGGAATTAGAGAGGAAGTCCAGTGGAAGTACTCGCAAAGATTACTGATTGGAGACCAGTGGGAAGACCGAGAAAAAGATGGAAGTGATTATTCCAAAGGAGGAAACGATAGAGTTTGTGGAGAAGACGGAACTGTTCGAAGAACGGAATACCTGGAGGGGTTTCTGGAGAATCAACACCTGACAGGTTCTACCTAACAGGATGGATGGTGAGAAAAT
>SEYY01015537.1:7500-10163 GCA_009176605.1 Armadillidium nasatum | reverse complement strand
AATATTAAATTTTTGGCTAATCGTTTCTTTTATTGTTTTAAGGGCCATAAACTATTTTCTCCTGTTTTAAATTCAAAGACTTTAAACTACTCAAGGAATTGAGTCAAGATTCATCAATAGTAATTACGAAACCAGATAAAGGAAAAGGCGTAGTAATACTTAATAAAACCGACTATATTAATAAACTTTCTAATTTAATTTCTGATCCTTCCAAATTTAAAGTCCTCAAAGTAGACATTTTTAAGCATATTCTTAAAATTGAAACAAAAATCAATAACTTCGTCAGGAAATTAAAGTCTCTCAATGTTTTGCCCCCCAATTCTGACCTACATATTTCTGGTACAATTCTGGTTCTATTTATGGACTTCCCAAGATTCACAAGCCTAATGTCCCACTTCGTCCAATTTTGTCAGCTATAAATTCCCCCACGTATAAACTCGCTAAGTTTTTAGTTCCCCATCTTGAAGCTATAACTAAGAATGACTATACAATTCACGACAGTTTCCACTTTGTAGATCAAATAAAAAACCTGTCTTTTGGACAATGCTACATGGCTAGTTTTGACGTTGAGTCCCTTTATACAAACATACCAATTTCCGAAACAATTAATATAATTACACAATCAATTTTTAATAACATGTCACCTCTTAATTTGGATCCCTCTCTTAATTCTAATATCAGTTCTGCTCATTTTAAAAAACTTTTACAATTGGCCACAGAGGACACCATATTTCTTTTTAACAATATTCTTCACCAGCAAATTGATGGCATGGCGATGGGTTCACCTCTTGGTCCATCATTTGCGAATGCTTTTTTAGCTCATCACGAATCCATTTGGATTGATCAATGTCCCCAGAGTTTTAAACCTATATTTTACCGTAGATATTTAGATGATTGTTTTATTATTTTTAAAGACGAATCCCATTCATCTCAATTCTTGAACTATCTTAACCACAAACATTCTCACATTAAATTTACCATGGAAAAAGAAAATAATTGCTCCCTCCCTTTTTTGGACATACTTATAGAGCGCAAAACAGATTGTTTTCAAGACTTCAGTATATCGTAAGCCTTCCTCTACCATTTTGGGTACTAATTTCTTCAGTTTTATCCCTTCACGTTTTAAACTTAATAGTATTTTGTGCAAGATTGATAGAGCACACAAAATTTGCTCCAACTGGTTAAACTTCCATAAAGAAATTTGTTACTTACGAAAAATTTTTAGCACCAATTTTTTTCCTCCCCATATGTTCGATAAAATTTTAGCATCATATCTTAATAGCATTTTTCGCCCACAGATCGCTGATTTTTCCGTTCCGAAAATGGTGGTTTATCTGAAACTTCCCTTTTTAGGTCCTAAATCTACAGATTTGACAAAACTACTAAAAGAAATTTTGACTCCTTTGTTTCCACATGTTGATTTCAAATATATTTTATCCAATTCTTTTAGTTTAGGCTCTTTTTTTTCGAATAAAGGAACGTATCCCGAAGTTATTGAGGTCCTCTGTTGTTTATAAATATACGTGTGCAAGTTGTAACGCTTGCTATATAGGGGAAACTTCCCTTCAACTTACAGTCCGGATCTCAAAACACAAGGGACTTTCGTTCAGAACTGGTCTGCCATTGACAAACCCGGAGAATTCTGCAATTCGGGATCATGCTTTCCAACAAGACCACCCTATTTTAAACGATAATTTTGCAATAGTAAAACCATTCAACTCAGTTACTGACGGCAGAATTTTGGAGTCCATATTTATAAGGAACCAAAACCCGTCACTAAATAATAATATTAGTTCCATCCGATTGTACACGGTTTGATCAGACTGTGCGCTTTTATTATATTATATGTATTATGTATGTATATATTGTTCATTTTAATTTAATTTAATTTTACCATTTTCTATTTAATTTTTTTTTTTGTATTTTAAATTTTTTGAAAAAAAATTGTTTTGATTGTTTCTCTCACAATATTTTAATAACCAACCACCCAAATTAATTTATATGTTATTCTGTTATTTTAAATGTTCAGTTTTTGAAATTCTTCTGGATCGGTAGAAGGTGCGAGTTCTTGTTTAGTTATGATTTTTAGTGCATATGTAAATTTTTTCATCTTTTTAAATTTTTACTTGAATTGATTTTGTTAATTGTATAATTTTTAAAAAAAAATTTTTTTTTTTTTTTTATTGTAATTTTAACAGATTTTTGAATTCTTTAATTGTTAGTTTTTTAATCATTTTTTTAATCATTTTTTAGATTGTCACTGAGGATGGATTTAGATAATCCGAAACGTTTGAAAATATTAAAATAAAAAGGAAAAGAAATGTTGAAAATTTTGATTGCAGTTTATGCCCTATATATATATATATATATATATATATATATATATATATATATATATATATATATATATATATATATATATATATATATATATATATATATATATATACCTTTTTTTTTTTTTTTTTTTTTTAATAAAAAAATAAAAATTTATCTTCTATTTGAACAAAGCTTATTTCAGACAGATTAAGAATGTTTATAAACGAATGTAGCTTGAGATATTTCTTTCGGTCTTAATCTTTTAAACAAATAACAGACTTGACCGTAATTTTATTCACATTTTATATATATATATATATATATATATATATATATATATATAT
>SEYY01015537.1:0-5000 GCA_009176605.1 Armadillidium nasatum | reverse complement strand
AAACAATATCCAAGAGTTATAACATTCTCGAAGAGGGATTTTGAGGCAGGGATGACGGGGATGTACTGATTTACTAATGGATGAACACGATGCCTTGGTCATTCTAAGCTTTAAAAATTGAAAATTAGTAAAAATTAATAATAATTGGTGGATAATTATATTTTAGTGAGTAAATATTGTTACAAAGTTGAGATATAATCAAATAGCTTTTTGTAAAGTCATTCTTTTCAGGAAACAATGAGTGATGAAGCTGCGGATAGTCTGCAAGGACATATTCCCGTTGAGCATGATGTAAATGAGGCTATGGACACCAGCTCTTGGATTGAAGTGGGTAAACGTAAGAGATCTTTAAATATCGAAGAAGACCGTTCAGTAATTAGGTCAAGGAGACCTGCTGGAGCTGCCCAAGTTCAAGGTTCATTTCGTGTTTCGCCTGAGTTAGGCCTTCCTTCAGGATCCACAGAAGGGATCCCATCTGCTGGTAGGAGAAATACCATAAATATCATGAAATCTAAGGAGGATAAAGAAATATTTACTAAGCCTAGCAAAGTCACTGCACTACTCAATAACTCTCCATTTGGCAAAAACATCATTGAAGATTCGGTTTTCTTGTTGTGACGTGGAGTTGGCTGCAAATTTGTGCTTCTGGATTTAAATTAAACTTGGTGTTAAACTTGTCTGATATCAAGAAACTGGGATCTTATGATGTTCGTTGTTGGGTACCTAAATCTGTTCGTGATGACCCTCTCCATATTCATTACGGTAAGATAGGCCCTATAGATGTGGAAGAAGGATATCAATGATATCAAAAAGGGTATTCGGATTATTGGAAATAATAGTGCAGTAATTATGGATATTCTTACCGTATCATCTCGCAAAGAAAATGTAGAAAGTCATTTTACTGAGGTATGTCTGTGAAGTTAGCAAAAGATTTTAACAAAAGATTTTTTAAAGAATTAATAAGAATTTAAAAAATAAATTAAAATAATTAATTAGAATTAATAAGTATTTATAAATAAATAATAAATAATTAGTGAATAAAATATATATAAAAAAAATATGTATATGAGTAAAAATATAAATATATATAAAAAGGTAAAAATATAAAATAAATAAATGGAGAGAAAAAATAATAATATTAATCTACCACTATACGCAAAATAAAAATAGTTATATGAATTAATAATAAAATGATGAAATATAATAACAAAAATGAGTAATAAATAATTATGTAGGATTCCCACTAGATAAGGTTCCAACGTTGAAATTTCTGTGTTCCTGTTGCATCCAATTCCAGAACCAACACTCCAGGATGACACCACTTTATGGTTGCCTACAGCTGGCCCATAGATGGTAAGAGGGAGTAAAGAGAGGAAGGCTGGTTTTTGTTCTTTTATTTACACAAAATAAATTTGATTCAAGATGACACAACAAAATAATTACAAGCCAGAACCTTATCTGCAAAAGATAGGCAAAAAAAAAATAAAATCCCCCATAATACACATCCCTGGCACTATCCCACACTAGCACCAAGAACCTGCATTGTGGTCATTCACAATGGGCAGAATACAAATATTAAAATATAAAAATTTGGAGAATGACTTTTGGAATATATAATAATAATAATAATAATAATAATAATAATAATAATAATAATAATAATAATTTAGATGGCAATAAAAACCATAACACCTCCATAATAAGTATACAAAAAATATAAGAAAACAGACCATTCGCAAAACATAAGCATATATTTTATAATAATGATAATAATGAAAAAGTGTTAAATAATCATCACTTTACCTAACAAGTTGTCAGCCTGGCTATGACCATAGAAGGAAGAAGAATTCCTGATTGCTGAGAATTATACTACAGTGTATGGGAGTTCAAGAAGTACCTTCTGAAGTAGTCAGGATATTCTGAAGGACACTGTGCAGGTAAGAGAGACGGTTGTAACAACAGGAATGTAACTAAAAATCCTTTGGAATGGACAAAAATCTCACAAAATAAGAAAATAACAAAATGGCAACTGCAGGCCATTTGCAATCATTTCCTACCTGTGGTGAAAATCAAGATATTGCTTGTGATGCAATATCAGCGATACTTGCATATAAACAGGAATGTCTAATGACCACTGATGGATGGTGAATTAACACAATAAACCACTTAGTCGTAGCGAAAATACAAAAAATGTACGGAGTTCACCAAAGTCGGCCTAGTTAAACGTAAAAATGCGCTTATGCGTTCTTCGGTGCAAATAAACAAGCACGGAGAATTGGTTCCAATTCCTCAGTCAAAATTATTATTTTGTGTAGAGTGAGGAGTCCTGCTACTACATATATATATATATATATATATATATATATATATATATATATATATATATATTATATATATATATATATATATATATATATATATATATATATATATATATATATATATATATATATATATATATATATATATTATTAGCTATAACCTATCAAACAGAAAGCAAAATATTATATAAGATACCAGTTACACTCACAATGTTGCGTTGGATTCGAGTGCCGATGGTTTTGTTTGAGCTGTGTCGTCCACTTCTCCTTTTCGTAAGGACGACGTTGATGAGTTAGGTTGATACCTGCTATCAGACGTCACGAACCGAAGTCCTCAGGTTCTTTGTCATGACAAAGGGATCACATAAAGAAGCAAATGCGACAAACAGTACAATAAAAATTTGTTTCTTGGATGGGAAAATGAAAACCGGAAGAAAATTTGAGGATATTTTATTCATAAAATTTGACCATTGGTAATGTTTAAAAATAACTGGCCAGAACTGGGAACAGGAATGGGAACAGGGCAAATTAGGGTTTTATTTTGGAACCGAAGGGAATACGTTGATTTCTTAAATAAATTCCCCTTATCAATTCATAAAGTTTAATTGAGGAAAAAGAACTTTCGGAGTAGGATGGAACTGAAGATGTTCAACGAAAAGCTGACGATGTAGTTCCCCAACTCGGGACTACAAAAAAAAAGAATTTAAAATTTTTATTTGGCGTTAAATCATTTATTATGTTATAGTTGAAATTTTTTTACAATAACCTACGTGAGCTAACGATGATTGGAATTCTCAATCGTTGACGTCGAATAACTCACTTCGTTTTGAAAGTACTTTTAATTTTTGTTTTTAATTTTCCCTTTAAATTATTTTTGTCTTTATTTTTCAATGTAAGTTCTGTTAAAATATATTTTGGTACTTTTAAGTAATTTATATTATTCAACCTACAAAGAGAAAATAAAAAGAATTAGATACTACTATTCTAAGATATACAAAAGAGAGTAAAAAGAGCCTATCTGTGATAAATCCAGCGAAGAATACTTCATTCTTGCGAAGCCCCTATACTTCCCTCTTGGTCATCGTCTAAACGGACAACCTATCTGTGAATAATAACCATTAATAGAACTTGAGCACGTATGCTCACACCCCCTTACCAAAGTTGGTCTCGGTGATGAAGACTGACCAACTTTCCTTAAAACAAGGAAGGCAAGTAGGAGTGTTCAAGATAAGTTGTACCAGAAGAAAACCAAATACATCATAGAAAGTAAGAATTGATAAACAGTTCCAAAATGCCTCACCTCTCTAACGGTAAAAGAATAAAAGAAACCTAATCGTGAAGATCCATATCTTTCAGAGCAATCTCCTTGGAGATGCCCCTTTCTTTTGTGTGGTTAGAGGCATTTTCTGCCAAATGGAACATGTTAAAGCAATTACATAAATTTGAATTTTAGAAAATTAGTGAGGTATTTCCCTATATCTAACAATGTCGCACCAGGATGGCACGAAGTGAACAAATTGATATTGCACATCTGTCGCCTTTTCTCCCTTATGCCCTCCAATTTCCGGCCATGCTGAAAAGAAAAATACCAAGGTATAGTTATTTACAAAAACATATTACCTAACAATTTACAATTATTGAAAATTATCAAATTGAAAAATTGAACAAAAGTTTATTAATAATTGAATAATTGAATAAAATTTTATTAATAATTGAATACATTTGACAATTGACTAATTTCATAATTGATAATTAAATAAAAGTTTATTAATAATTGAATAATTGAATTGAATTGAATAAATTGAATAGGATTCAAAATTTTATTTCATAAAATGAATGTAAAGTATTTCAAAGTAATTCAAAGTGTTTTTCATCTTATTATTTTACTACTATTATTTTTATAGTAATTAACTCAATACTACTACAATTTCAATACTACTACAATTTCAATACTACAATATTAATTAGAACTAATTCTAACAATAGTTTATATTAAATAGTACATTATAGTAGCAGGATTCAAATAATAGCATTAGAATGAATAATAATTAATAGTACTTTCATATTATATAAATGCTATTTTTCAAAAATACAAATTTGTTTTCATGCATTGAAATGTAAATTTTTAATTTGTACATGCATTTAATTATAAGTTGAGCATGCATTTATAATTGTTTGGCATTTTTTTTTTTATTTATTTTATTTATTGATTTTATATATTTTATTTATTTTCGAATGACATCATCACTTTTATTTCACTCACTACTTATATCATTTCCCGCAACTTAACTTGCGTTAACGTCGTTGATACTCGAGTGGTCGTTTATGATGTAGTCATGTTGTGGGGCTTCTCCATGGGATGCAGTCGTCTTGGAGAAGGCTCTTGTTTTCCTGAATCCATCTCCATTAAGCAGTGATGTTCATCTGAGGTTCTTCCTCCACTGGCGATGCTTCTATATGTCCTTGTAGTTCCATATAGTTTTCCTCAATATAAAACCCCTTCGGATCAAATCCTTCAAAAGAATCGGCCGTTTTATCATTGAATTCATCGCTGAAATTCAGTTGATAATAACTATCAGGTTCTTCCATTATAGGGGAAAGAGCCTTAGGCACAAATCCTTCAAATGAATCCTGATCTACCGAATAATCTAACGGACAAAATCCTTCAAAGGATTCATT
>SEYY01015536.1:0-12500 GCA_009176605.1 Armadillidium nasatum | reverse complement strand
TTTCTCTAACTCTTGGTACTCTGCTTTATGGCTTTTTTGTAATTTTTTTTGATGTGGCACTAAGTATATCAAAAAGGCTTCAACAGAGCATAATACAAAGCTTTGATTTCTAAACTTCTGTAGCCGTGTGTCTAATTTACTTTCCGGTCGTTCTATAACAATTGTTGTAAACGGTCACCATTTACCTTTTAAGTCTGTTAATAGTGGTGTTCCTCTGAAATCTGTTCTATCACCAAATATTTTTCTGTTTTTCACTTGGGGGGTTTTCACACAGCTCTCCTTGAAAGGTGAAATGTAGGGATTTTCGTCTTATCACTCATTTTGCTCTTACGAACTTTCTCAGCATCTTTTTCCGTTAGTGAGTCAACCTCACTCCTTTCTATATAGTTTCATCTTTTTCTTTCCAGTTCTCTGACTCTAGACTTAATCTCAATCTTCAATCTTACATGAATTCAGTTTGTAAAGTCTGAAACTCCTTCCCATTATCAATTTTCCCAACTTCCCTTAATTAACATACAGACTTTCAATTGCTGTGTATCGGGGTATGTTGGTTTTCAATTTGACACGTCCGAAGAATTTCCCAATCTTGGTGGTTATTGGTAGGCCTTTGGCCACACCAAAGGATATATATATATATATATATATTATATATATATATATATATATATATATATATATATATATATATATATATATATATATATATATATATATATACTCTGGTGGATAAAAACCAGGCCTACTATTTTCCAACGGAGTTAGGGCAATATCGGAACCTAATCCTTAAAAGCCGACATGTCCCGATACACGGTGCTTGAAGGTGTGCAAGTCAAAGAAAGTTGGGGAAACAGTTAAAGGGAGTCTGTTGCAGACCTTACCAGTAGAGTATATGTAAGATTGAGCATAGCGGTTAAGTAGGGTAAGAGGTTGGACAGAGAAAGGATGAGACTGTGTAGAAAGACGAGTCGCACGAGCACTCATCAAAGTAGGAGACAGTATGTGACAGGAGAGTTAAAGATAGTGTTCACTGTAACAGAGCTGTCGAATAGAGAGAGCGCTGCAACAATTTAACGGGCAGAACGAGATTGATGAGAATTTGTGAGAGGGAGAGTTGATGAGATGAAAAGCTCTAGTCTCCATCTTGTAAAGGAGAGCTGAATAAGTGGAATCACCCCAGATGTGTGAGGCGTACTCCATATAGGGGCGAACAACAACCCTATAAAGAGAAAACAACTGGGGTGGCTAAAGGAATCACGAAGGGGCCTCATAACACCCAACCTCTTATAAGCCTGCTTAGAAAGAGAAGTAATGTGACTCTTCCAAGAAATATCACGAGAGAAAGAAACACCGAGAATATTAAGGACAGATGAAGTCTTGAGTTGTGTGTTTTCGAAGAAGATGTTCTAGTTGTGTGGAAAGTTGTGTCGAGTTTTTGCGACATTGAAAACGTTCATGTTTTCTTTACCCCAATTTGAAATACGAGAAAGATTAAGGGTCAGTTTGTCCAAGGCCACCATTCTAGCGTCAATTAATTGTTACTAGGTGGGGCACCTTTCAAACTGAATGGGGAAATGAAGGGTGGAGTCATCAGCATGGGAGTGGACAGGTGATGAATTAATAGAGATAAGGTCATTAATGAAAAATAGAAAGTGTTAAGGATAGGACAGAAACCACACTGAGAATCACCACTATTAATAGATTTAAAGGATGAACGGTGGCAGTCTACAACAACAGTTATAGAACGATCGGAAGGAAAATCAGAGAGAAGACTAAAGAGAGGAGGATAGATTCCGAAAGATGGAAATTTAGAAATCAAAGCTTTGTACCCTTTCTAATTCCTTTGATATGTCCAGTGCGATAGCAAAAAATTCACCGAAGTTAGCAAGATCAAGAGCTAGAGAGAAGAGAAAGATGATCACCAGTAGAGAGTATATAACGAAAGCCATTATGGCGATCAGAGATAAGATTTGAAGAATTGAGATGTTTCCAAATCCTCCTGTTAAGGATAGATTCGAAAACTTTAAAAAGAAAGGAGGTTAAAGAAATGGAACAGTAGTTGGAGGGTTGAGAGGGTTCCCCCTTCTTAGGCACAGGCTGAATGATAGCACATTTTAAGCAAGAAAAGAAAGGAAAGTTGAAGTAGAAATACAAAGACGAAATAGTTTATCTAGGCTGGGTGCAAGCTCGGAAGCACAAGTTTTGAGAACCACTGTAAGGATACCATCAGGACCGTACGCCTTCTTAGTGCTAAGCTCAGAGAGAGGATAAATGACATCTTTAGAAAAAAATGCAATTTTAGGCATAGATGAGTTGGAGCGAGTTGAAGGAATAGGAATAGCTCCGGAATCGACTAAGTTTGTCTTAGACTAAATGTTTGGGCGAAGAGTTCAGATGAAAGCAAAACGGCAATTGTGCCGTCTGAAGATACCAGAGGAGGGAAAGAGGAAGAAGTAAAGTTAGAGTTGATATTTTTTGAAATATGCCAGAAAGAAATTATTGAAGAAGAACCAGAAAGAGTGTTGCATTTTCTATGGAGAAAAGAGTTTTTAGTGTTACGAAGGATAGATTTTGCACGATTCCGGGATAAAATATAAGTTGCATGAGTTCTTGGAGTTTGAAGATGATAGGCAGGCAGCATCCCTGCAGCGAATAGCACGAGAACAAGAAGGGTTAAACCAAGGTTTATTAGGTTTAGTAGAAGGGAAAAATATGGAATGTAAGCCTCATTACCAGAGAAAATCACCTCAGAAAAGCTCTCTGTACACTCCGATGAACTCCTGCCACGGAAGCAAAACATTTCATGGAAAATCAAAGAAGCACGACCGCAAGTCCGAAAGCTTGAGGCACCGAAATTCCACAAACGTTTCCTAACACAAGTAGGTCTTTCTTGCACAAGATTTGAAATAATAGAAGAGGATACAGAGATAAGAAGGTGATCGGAGAAACCTAGATGTCGATAAGAGTTTGACAGTGTAAGGAGAAGGATTAAAAGTTAGAAAAAGATCTACAATGTTTGGTTCATCTCCAAGACAATGAGATACGAGTAGGAAGCTGCACCAACTGCCCAAGGTTATTTTGGATAGCTAAATGGAGGGTACGTTCACCGGCTGTATCATGAGAGCTAGAAGAAAGCCATTGGCGGTGGTGAACATTAAAATCACCTAATATGATGATTTCAGAGAAATTAGAAGAAGAGAAAATATACTCTATTTTGGAATTAAAATAATCGAAGAATTTAGGATAGTCAGTTGAATTAGGAGACAAATAAACAGAACAAATGAATTTAGTCGTAGAATGGCAAGAGAGCTTAAGCCACACGGAGAAAAATTCGGAAGTCTAAAAATTAGAGACACGAAAACAAATAAAATCACTGTATGAAGAAAGAGTAGGATATGCTGTCAGAATGCCCAAGGACCTGAGTTTCGAGGTCTAGAAAAAGAGAAGTGATGTTCAACAAAGTTGAAATTGGATTGAAGACCGCCCCCAATGTTACAAACATTTATGGAAAAAAAGACCGTGCAACAAGAAAAGCCGGATGCATATTAGTGGTGGCGCCAACTCTATCGCTTGAGGCCACCAACTCCCAAGTAGTAACAGGGGAAGGGGTGGATGAAGGTCTGTTTTTGGAAGCCGAACCTCGGTGTTTCTCCGAGGCTATTGTTGTTGACGCCATAATAATTATTATTATTTTTGAAAAGGATGTGTGTCTGTAATAGTGTTTTTTGTATTTGAAGGAGAGCCTACTCTGTGTAGAAGATTGTGGAAATGAGTTCGAAATTGTGCGCACCATTGGGCACTGATGAGATTACCCAATGTAATATTGATATATATATATATATATATATATATATATATATATATATATATATATATATATATATATATATATATATATATATATATATATATATATATATATATATATATATATTACTTTTAGTTATTATTCTAGGATTAACCTCACTCTTGAGTTGCTTTCAATGTTGCCAAAATTTCGTTAAGTAAAACGGACTGAAAATTTATTTGTATCTTACTATAATCTTAGTATTAATATATTCTTTAACTTTTCGCTCAATTTAAGCTAAATCATAGCAATTGTGTTGTTCACCTATTTTCTAAATAAACCATTCTAGATTGTGTCTAGCATTTGTAAAGTGTTTGATTATAATATTTGTTTTTAAACCTGATTCATAAGTTCCTTTGGAATGTATCGAAATCTCATCACGACCCATTTTGTTCGTAAGTCTTTATCTGATTTTTCACATTTTAATTTATATCAATATTTAGTGTTCTGGTGAAAAATACTTTTATTAATCAATTCAGGTAAACCTTTTTTAATTATTTTGTATCCATTTTAAATTTTAATATCGATATTTAATTTCATGATTAGCTGTTCCCGACAATACGAGGTTTATGTTAACTATTACATATCTTATCATATGGCATCTCTCCTGTCCCATATATATATATATATATATATATATATATATATATATATATATATATATATATATATATATATATATATATATATATATATATATATATATATATATATATATATATATATATATATATTTTGGTCCCCTTAAATATCTCAAAAAGTACTAAACCTACGTAAAAAACGATAACATTTTTGGAACCGTTGAAGAAGTTTGATAGGGAAAAATTGGGAAATAAAAAATAAATTCTTATAATAATAAAGTATATATAAGTAAAGTTTACTTATTTTTAACTTCTCGCGAGAATAGTACGTCTGTCAATGACGTTTTTTTTTCAATTTTTCCGAAATTGGAAAAAATGGGAAATACCCCAAATCGTCTACAGGAAAAGTAGTAGACAATGTCATCATCACTCACGGGTCGGGGGGTACGGGGGCAGAGCCCCCCTTTAGATAAATGCTCGGTATAACACCAAGTTCGACTTTGTTACATCATCAGTTGTCGTTTGTTACGTCATCAATTATCAACTTATCGTACATTTTTTATACAAAAACCGAATTTTTTTTTTTTTTTTTACTTTTTTTCACAAGTTTTATTATTTTCTTTATCAAAATCCTTCAAGGATTCCAAAAATATTATCGTTTTTTACGTAGGTTTAGTACTTTTTGAGATATTTAAGGGGACCAAAGTGCAGTCTGACCTATATATATATATATATATATATATATATATATATATATATATATATATATATATATATATATATATATATATATATATATATATATATATATATATATATATATATATATATATATATATATATATATATATATATATATATATATATATATATATATATATATATATATATATATGCAAAGATGGTTTTCTTAAATTTTCAATAAATTTTCTTAGTACTTCGTCCACTTCATATTTTTCTATATCACCATTTTTCTGAGGACGCTTATTATGCATAGTCCACTGACGTAGTTTTCGGACATGGTTGTTTTCAGTGGTAATAGCCGAGCACGGTTGAACCAGAAAAATGTGCAGAACATCTTTCGTGGCTGGGAAGAAAGTCCCAGTGTCTTTTGCTATCTCTGCTAATCCCAGTTCATTTAGTTACTCTTTCATAATTTATTTATTCATTCAAAGTCTGTCCCATAGCTCAGCTCCATTATAAAGTTTTTAATTGGAATAAAGAAAAGTGTGCGTTTTTCCTCTAAAATCTTCCAAAATCATATCGGACATTTTCGAAGGCGGATAAATTTTCTTAAGAAAATCGCTGTTCAGGAGAAATTATTTAAAGAATTTACGCAAGGGAAAAGTAAAACTGTTTTTTAGAATCCCATTGAAGTTGAAACTGCCGGAATTGATCTGTGCTGCTGTTGAGAGATTACTTTTGGAATGTGTAAATCTTCTTCAATACTCTCATCAGTTATTTAGGAAGCGGCTAATAAATCAGGCTTACAAAGTTCGCAGTTTAAAGATAATTTCATGATTGTTCTTTTATGTAATGCGAAAAAATATAGTTTTTTTTTTTTTTTTTTTTTAAATATTTATCACAGATGAGAATATGATTAACTTAATTCCTCTTATTTAATAATAATAATAATAATATTAATAATAATAATAATAATAATAATAATTATTATTATTATTATTATTATTATTATTAAAAAGAAAATTGACTGCGTACACTGATTCCAAAGTTTCAAATTGCGATTTTTAAGAGTGTTTCAGTTTGTTGATCCATGTCAACCATCTCTCAGATTAGTGGTTTTCAACCTTTCTTGCAATATCAGTTAATTCTCAGGTTCCCTACTCCCTGATTTTATTTTGTGACGAAATGTTTAAAGATGTTAAAATAATAATAAAAATAACATATCATACCTTTTTTATGCACTGGATAGCAAACTTTAAAATTAGTGAGAGCGGTGGCACTGTTTTTCTTATACCAGTTAAAATATATTGGGTTTTATATTGGACAGGACACATCTAAGGTCACTTTCAATTTCAAGTTGGCAACGTTGTTTCATTTTTATTAACGTTAGAGTTGAAAAGCCAGATTCACAAAGATATGTTGAAGAAAACGGTAAAATAATACGTAATGTACAGTCGTGAACAGAAATTCGTCCCGCATTATTGATACACATATTTATGTTTTAAAAAAAATGGCGGTGAAGGGTTTGTCATTTAAAAATTTAGCCAATCAGTATTTAGTTTAGCTCCGCCCACATTTTTTATTTTCTTTTAATGTGGAATTTATTGTTTATATAAAGAAACAGTTAAAGTTGAAATTCTAGTACAACGAAAATTTACTTTAGCACTTCATATTATAATATTCATTCTAACATTTCTTTAACATTGGAATTAAATTTACCACAACAAAATTATTTACGAAATGATCAGGTAACTTAGAATTAGAATTAATTTAAATCAGAATTTAAAATGCTGTTTTGTTTTATTTAATGGTTTTAGATTGGGATTATATATATATATATATATATATATATATATATATATATATATATATATATATATATATATATATATATATATATATATATATATATATATATGCCAGACTTCAGTTTGAGCTAGCTACATAACTAAAAAAGTACTTAACGTACGTAAAAAAGAATTACATTTTTAGAATCCTTGTCGAATTTCAGGTAGGAAACATTGGGAAATTAAAAAAAAATTCTTATAATAGGTCAGACTTCGGTTTAAACCAGCCGCATATTTGAAAAAAGTACTGAACGTACGTAAAAAAGAATTACATTTTTAGAATCCTTGTTGAATTTCAGTTAGGAAAAGTGTAAAATATTTGCAAATAAATTTTTTAAAAAAATATTTTTTTTTTGGTTTTGTACAACTAATGACGTAACAAACGACAACTGATGACGTAACAAACTTAAATTGGGTATTACACCCGGCATATGTCTACGGGGGGCCCCCCGACCCGTGAGTGATGATGATACTGTAGACAACTTTTCCTGTAGACGAATTGGGGTATTTCCCATTTTTTCCAATTTCGAAAAAATTGGAAAAAAAACGGACCTTGCCAAACGTACGATTCTCGCGACAGCTAATAATAAGTAAACTTTACTTATATAAACTTTTTTATTATAAGATTTTATTTTTTATTTCCCAATGTTTCCTACCTGAAATTCGACAAGGATTCTGAAAATATAATTCTTTTTTACGTACGTTCAGTACTTTTGTAAATATGGGGCTGGTTTAATCCGAAGTCTGGCCCTTATAATAATAAAGTTTATAAAAGTAAAGTTTACTTATTTTTAAGTCTAGCGAGAGTCGTGCGTCTGGCAATGTCCGTTTTTTTTCAATTCTTTTGAAATTGGAAAAAATGGAAAATACCCCAAATCGTCTACAGGAAAAGTTGTCTACAGTATCATCATCACTCACGGGTCGGGGGGTACCGGGGGCAGAGCCCCCCGTAGACAAATGCTCAGTATAACACCAAATTTAAGTTTGTTACGTCATCAGTTCTTGTTTGTTACGTCATGAGTTGCGTACAAAACCATTTTTTTTCAAACATTTTACAATTTTCCTACCTGAAATTCGAGAAGGATTCTAAAAATGTAATTCTTTTTTAAGTACGTTAATTAAGTACTTTTTTAGTTATGTAGCTAGCTCAAACTGAAGTCTGACCATATATATATATATATATATATATATATATATATATATATATATATATATATATATATATATATATATATATATATATATATATATATATATATATATATATATATATATATATATATATATATATATATATATATATATATATAATATATATATATATATATATATATATATATATATATATACAGAGTGCTGTAAGAGTGGTACGCAGATGTTTCATAAACCGATTGTCTTCCTGCTTCTGCATGATTTACAGAGAATGTCACGATACGCTGGAAAATTCTGTGCATTCATCGGCTAATGTTGCCACGTATATTTCTCTCTTTGCGACTAATCTTCATGGAGAACATTTCCCTCATGTTTCGCCTTATACGAGAGAGTGTCCGCAGAGCTTCTATAGTGATTTCAACCAGCCAACACAAAATATTTCAGCCCGTTTATATTTACGACTTTCATCTAAATTATTTTAATTGTGGCCAGGAAACGAAGCCTTAGAGTTCGTGAGGATGCAACCAAAAATTATTCTATAGTCCTCCAACTACATCCACAGCTTCAAAGTTTTTGTATTCTTTCTGAGAGCAAACTTTACCTACGAGGGCATATGCCGTCCTTCCAGGCAGACAATACACTGCCTTTCAGGCCACCACCAGTTCAGAGCGAGTGAACCACACGCTCCGAGAGCTGGTGATGCTCTCCGCTTCTAAGCTTATGAACTCTGGTTATGCGAGTCGTCCTGTCAATGATCTTCCTAGATGTCCCGATGGATAGCCTATTATTTTTTACACTGATTTCTGGAACCTTCGTGAACTTAAAACGCTGACAGCGAAAACTTTTCTGTTAAATTCTATTCACCTCCTCATTTCACTTCCAAAAGAGGTTGTGCCTATGTCAGAGATGATCAACTGATCCATGTGGTAAACTTACTTTGCCCTTTTAATGAAAATGAATTTGAGCAACTGATGCAGCCCCTCACGCATATCCCTTATATTTTTGGAGATAAACCCTACTTTCTTGATCTTTTCCTAACTTCTAATGCATCTGCTTATACTTTTAAACTCCTATATTGTTTCAGAAAGGAAAAAGAAAAAAAGAAAAAATTATAAATTATTTTATATTTTATAAAGGATTTAGTAAAAAAAAAAAACTCGGTTCTTTTCAATTTCAGGGTATAATTTGAAATTTTAACCTAAATATACGAAATCGGACAACTTGATGAAGCTCATTTGGTATATATATATATATATATATATATATATATATAAATATATATATATATATTATATATATAATATATATATATATATATATATATATATATATATATATATATATATATATATATATATATATATATATATAATATATATATTTCAGCTTCAAAAAAATTAAACATTTATATATTTAGAATTGTTCGTTTACAAATGTCAATGACTTCAGGTTAAAATTGAAAATGACTCTTTGAAAGTGACAAGGTCCAAACCAAACTTGGCGGAAGAACCAAAACATAGATCTAGTTGTTCCCGTTTTTATAAGATCATGAATATTTATCTATTCGAACCTTTCTTTTCTCAAGTCGATAGCTAATGGCAAATTTATTTCTTGGAGGAACTCCTAATTTTATTCCTCCTTTGGGTGCCTCTGATCATTTCATAATCCTATATTCTGTCCCATACTTTCAGATGGACCGTCGGAGTGCCTTCAGTGGCACTTTCGTGCTGCACGTTGGAGATTTTTTCAGTCAAACCTCTTTGACTTTCCTTGGAGGGCATTGCTGCTTTGATTTATGTTCAAAGAACATATATACAGTGATGTTATTCTCAGGAACGAAATCTCTTATCTCATTTTCATATCCTTCTACCTAAGACGACAAATTTTTTTTTATTGACTTATTCTTACTAAGTTTAACAATCTTTCTTTTTTTGCTCCACCCTCTTTAATTGAGTGAAAGGCTGTTTATATATATATATATATATATATATATATATATATATATATATATATATATATATATATATATATATATTATATATAATATATATATATATATATATATATATATTATATATATATATATATATATATATATATATATATATATATATAATATATAATATATATATATATATATATAATATATATATATATATATATATAATATATATATATTATATATATATATATATATATATATATATATATATATATATATATATATAAATGCGTGTTTGTGTGTGTGTTTGTATGTGTGTGTGTTAAAACACCGGTATATTGAGATAACCTACATAAATTTACATACATTTTTTTGGATAAAGCCAGTTGAATACACAAATGCATGACACACTAGCATATATCTAATAGAGAATATACCAATGCAAGAAGTAAATCCAGACCATTATTTAGAAGTAAATGAAATATTTTAGGGGTCGAAGAAAATAATTTAAAATTTTATTGAATTTAACATTTGAAATTAAAATAAGTTAAATCAAAATTAATATTTAAACAAATTCAAGTGGAGCAACAAAATTTTCGAGCCAGGTCTTTTAAGTTATTTTAAATAAAAATCATCTGCGAAGGAACAAAATTTTTAATTAGTTTCTTATAAATAACTTTCATCGAACAAATGTTTTGAATTGTTAATTATTAAAACTTCTTCTAGACGACTTCTGGTCGATAAAGGATGGGGATTTCGACACAGTCAGGATAAATGAGGATTAATTCTTCGCATGGCTCTAGAGGCTGGGAACCTTTTAAACCAGTTTCACCCCCCTCCCCTCTCCTTTACGAACGGCTGCAGGAATATGAAATTTCTATAGCTGACACTACCCTGCATATGGTATTGAGAACAATATATATATATATATATATATATATATATATATATATATATTATATATATATATATATATATAATATATATATATATATATATATATATATATATATATCTTTATGAATTATTATTCATGAACCTCCTCTTCAGATTTCTCTGAACTGTCGTATCATAGAAGTAAAACTCTATGCTTTTGTGCTATAGGGCACGGGCTCGATTCTACTTACTATAGCAAACTTTAAACTTCGATGCTTGATGAATATTTAGTCTGCGAGAAGTTTAGCAGATTGAAATTATTTCTCTCTCTCTCTCTCTCTCTCTCTCTATATATATATATATATATATATATATATATATATATATATATATATATATTATATATATATATTATATATATATATATATATATATATATATATATATATATATATATATATATATTCTGCTTTGCAAGCAAAATAATATTGAAAGCTTTAAGATTATAATATAGATTAAGATTAAAATTATAATACAGATTATATATAATTAAATCGTTTTGTAAATAAAAATATACTTCAAATTAAAGTATAAATAAAGTATCGAAACAAAACTTAAATGAACTACAACTACAAACTATATGAAAACTTTGTTTTTAAGGTTCCGTTTTAAAGTAAATTTTAACTCATTTCATTAAAAAAAAATAACAAAAAGATTAAATTAAATTTGTTGCCTAATATTGAAGGTTTTCAGAAACTGCGCGTTTATCACCTGTGTATTTCATAAAAGCTCTATTTTGAATAAAAAGAAAATAAAAACATTGGGTGGAGCTTAATTGATCTGTGATTGGCTGAACCTGAAATGATCTCCATTTTGTATATATATGTATTTCCAGCTTAACCAGAACGAACTTCTGTCCACGACTGTAAGTTTGGGTACAGATAAAGGAAATTAATCCAAAATTATTCAAGACTAGTAGCTTGAAATTCATCCTTGGCTTTTCTGTCGTTCTTCAGATCTATAGCTTCTTCCTGCAAAGATTCCTCCAGTGAATCGATGTCGATTATGAAGGGATTTCGCGTCAGTTTCGAGCACGAATCATCTAAAGAAATATCAGGAAAATAGTGTTTAAATTCATCTACGCGATTTGCTTGCTTACCTCGTGGTAATTGAAATCGTTACTTTGAAGTAGGTTATTGAGCCTATAAAAAGATGAAAAGTTCTTAATTTGGAATCGACGCTTCCAAAGCTGTATTTTCTTAAGAAATTTTATAACTACGTCATATGATGACAATGTTGGAGCTTTGTCCTTGTAGCTTCATATTGAGGTTATTCAAAGCTTCAAAACAATCTGAAAGGTATGCTAATGAAAAAATATTTTCTTTATTGAAAGCCTCATAGACTTCTCGTTTTTTTCTGATTTAATAGAAACATTTGTACTTCGGATCTTAGTTCAAACAACCGACTTAACATATTGCCTTTTGACAGCCAACGTACTTCGATGCTCTAGACCAGCGGTTCCCAACCTTTTTTCCCTCACGTACCCCTTCATAATGTTTTTTATTTACGCGTAC
>SEYY01015533.1:0-7500 GCA_009176605.1 Armadillidium nasatum | reverse complement strand
CATTGAGCATTCATTACTCAAGTTCTGATTGCAAAGCACGTCAAACCCACTTCATTCCCTTTAATATCAAGCATTATTTGCTTAGTTTAGAATGGAGGTGTTCTCTACACTTCCTTCATGGCGCCATGTCGCGGCCTTACTAATTTTCTAGTCTGCTCCTTATCGCCTCTCGCTGGCATTTTTTTGAATCTACCAATCTAGTTCGTTTTAAATGTAACCTCCTCTTTATAAGAACCTTAATTCTCGAATTCATTTGTTCTTTTCAATAGGGAGTTATTATTATTTTATTCATCATTTAATAATAACCTGATAAATATAAGGAGCCGTCTATATATATTATATATATATATATATTATATATATATATATATATATATATATATATATATATATATATATATATAATATATATATATATATATATATATATATATATATATATATATATATATATATATATATAAATATATATAATATATATATATATATATATATATATATATATATATATATATATATATATAATATATATATATATATATATATATATATATATTATATATATATATATATATATTATATATATATATATATAATATATATATATATATATATATATATATATATATATATATATATATATATATATATATATATATATATATATATATATATATATATATATATATATATATATTATATATATATATATATATATATATATATATATATATATATATATATATATATATATATATAATAATATAATAATATCCCAACCCCAGTAGGACAAGTCCTGTCAGTTGGAACCCTTCGAGAAGGCCACAGGGTAGCAAGGGCCTAACGCTACACCGCTGGTTGGCCAGACCTATCGCGGATACCGGATTATTACCCACCAGTGACAAGCATTTCACTAGTGTACTCATTAATGGCTGAGTAGCCAGAGCTAGCGTAAATGGGAATATCAAATTCCCACGTCCCGACCGAGCCTCGAACTCGGTCCTCTCGCCTGCTAAGCGAGCGCTCTGCCAACTGAGCTACGGGACGCGCTCATATATATATATATATATATATATATATATATATATATATATATATATATATATATATATATATATATATATATATATATATATATATATATATATATATATATATATATATATATATATATTATATATATATATATATATATATATATATATATATATATATATATATATATATATTATATATATTATATATATATATATATATATATATATATATATATATATATATATATATATATATATATATATATATATATATATATATATATATATATATATATATATATATATATATATATATATATATATATATATATATATATATATATATATATATATATATATATATATATATATATATATATATATATATATATATATATTATATATATATATATATATATATATATATATATATATATATATAATATATATATATATCTATTATATATAGATATATATATATATATATATATATATATATATATATATATATATTATATATATATATATATATATATATATATATATATATATATATATATTTATATATATATATATATATATATATATATATATATATATATATATATATATATATATATATATATATATATATATTATATATATATATATATATATATATAAATTGCACAGTTACATAAACTCCAAAACTTTGAACATTCTTTAAGCTAACAGAATCTTAAGAAAATTAGGCTAACATGAATTTATGAAACTTCCTTCAAAGTTCTACGCTCCAATAGCTTCCCTTTATACTCTTAAAAATCTTAGTAATTTTATGCAAACTTCTTCTTCTTGTAGTTATAATCCGTCTGAATCGCAAATTTTGGTTTTTATCTCTGTAGAAAGGGGGAAAAAAAATAAACAAAAATTTAAGAAAAAATTGATTTTTTTTTTTTTATAATATATGATATATATATATATATATATATATATATATATATATATATATATATATATATATATATATATATATATATATATATATATATATATATATATATATATATATATATATATATATATATATATATATATATATATATATATATTATATATATATATATATATATATATATATATATATATATATATATATATATATATATATATATATATATATAACTGAAAGTAAAGATGGTCTATTATATATTAAATAATGTATTAAATTTGTTTTTATTATTATAAGGAAAGATTTTTATATATTTTAGAGAAAAAATTGTATTTTCAAATATGAGTAAAGCTGACCCAAATTGTCTGTAAATATGTTAAATAACACACAAACTTAGAAACATTTTATAAATACAATATACAGTACCAGAAGGCTGGGTGCTCGGGTCACTCCAGGGTCACCAGAATAGAAATATATATGTGGTAATGTATATTTGTTTAATACTTAATGTTACTCTTATTATTCACACACTTCTATAAGGATTATAATCAATTGAATTGATACACTTTTATTCACTTTTATTTTACAGGATTAAAATTATTAGTTATTTTAGGAAGAATAACTCAATGTTGAACTACTGTGAAACAGAAGCATAAAAGATCTGGCATTAAAGCTAGCGAAGTCACTCTCTCTCTTGTTTATCATTTATATTTATTATAAATTTAACCTCATATATAAATATATATTATATATATATATATATTATATATATATATATATATATATATATATATATATATATATATATATATATATATATATATATATATATATATATATATATATATATATATATATATATATATATATATATTATATATATATATATATATATATATATATATATATATATATATATATATATATATATATATATATATATATATATATATATATATATATATATATATATATATATATATATATATATATATATATATATATATATATATATATATATATATATATATATATATATATATATATATATATATATATATATATATATATATATATATTATATATATATAAGGGAGAATGTAGCGCATCCGAAGCGATGCAAGTACCCCCCCCCCTGGGCTTAACACACGGGGTGATAGGATGGGCTAGACCATTCCGTTTCACCCCGTTGCCCTTTGGTTCGTTCCTTTTCGCGTTTCATCTTCTCAGAGGGTCTCTAGTGTACCCTTGACTCACTCTTGGAGTGCCTATGCTCCCACAACTTTCCTACTTCTTCACATGTGTCCTACAAATTTACAAACGCTTACACTTACATTACCTATTAAATTAATCAAAATGGCGAAACATAAATCTGCCTCGGAGAATCCAAGAGGGGGGGATTCCAAACATAGCCCCTCATCCACTCCTTCCCCATCACCACTTGGGAGTTGGTGGCCTCCTCTGATGGGGTTGGAGCCACCAAGACCTCTATGCCGACTTGCCCTGGTGCACGGTCTTCGTTTTTCATTTATTTCTGCAACATTCGAAGTCTTTTTTCTAATCTCCCCTTTGTCGAACACCACCTCTCTTCTTCCAGACCTCATCTCTTGTTCTTAACTGAAACTCAGGTGTTTGAGTGCTCTGACAGCAAACCCTACTCTGTTTCCTCCTACTGTGTCTATCCTCAATTTTCAGCAAAGGCGGATGTTGCGCATATGTGCGCAATGATGTTGTCTGTTCTCGTGTCTCTAATTTGGAGTCTTCTGAATTCTCTACTTTATGGCTTAGACTTTCTTGCAACTCTACAACTAAATTCATTTGTTCTGTCTACTTATCTCCTAACTCTACAAACTATCAAAAATTCTTCGACTATCTTAACTCCAAAATAGAGCACATTCTTTCTTCTTCTCCTTTCTCCGAAATCATCATTTTTGGTGATTTCAATGTTCACCACCGCCAATGGCTTTCATCTAGTTCTCAAGATCCAGCTGGTGAACTTGCCTTCCAATTTTCTATCCAGAACAACCTTGAGCAGTTGGTGCATCTCCCTACCCGTATCCCTGACCGTCTTGGTGATGAACCCAACATTCTAGACCTTTTTCTAACTTCTAATCCTTCTCCTTATACTGTTAAACTCTTTCCTCCTCTGGGTTCATCCGATCATCTTCCTATCTCCGTATCTAAGAACAGCCCCCGCCTTCGGCGAGGAGACTTTTTGGCATTTCGGTGCCACTAACTGGTCTGACTTGCGGTCGTACTTCTCTGATTTTCCATGGAATGACTACTGTTTCCGTGGTAGGGGTCCCTCAGAATGTGCAGAGCGCATAACTGAGGTGATTCTCTCTGGCATGGAGGCGTACATTCCATATTCTTTCCCTTCCACTAAACCTAATAAACCTTGGTTTAACTCTGCTTGTTCTCGTGCTATCCGCCGTAGAGATGCTGCCTTCAGGGATTACCTCCGTCTTCAAACTCCAGAAACTCACGCAACTTATATTCCATCCCGGAATCGTGCAAAATCTATTCTTCGAGATACCAAAAACTCTTTTCTCCGTCGCAAATGCAATAATCTTTCTGGCTCCTCTTCCTCTCGCCCTTTCTGGCATTTTGCAAAAAATGTCAACTCTAATTTTGCTTCTTCCTCTTTCCCTCCTCTAGTATCTTCTGACGGTTCAACTGCCGTTTTCCCTCCCTCTAAAGCTGAACTCTTTGCTTCAACTTTATATTTATATATAATATATATTTATATATATATTATATATATATATATATATATATATATATATATATATATATATATATAGTATATATATATATATATATATATATATATATATATATATATATATATATATATATATATATATATATATATATATATATATATATATATATATATATATATATATATATATATATATATATATATATATATATATATATATATATATATAATTATATATATATATATATATATATATATATATATATATATATATATATATATATATATATATATATATATATATATATATATATATATATATATATATATATATATATCTTTCACTCTCTTCTCTATCTCTCTTTCACTCTCTCTCTCTCTCTTTCTCTCTCTTCTCTCTCTCTCTCTCTCTCTCTCTCTCTCTCTCTCTCTCTCTCTCTCTCTCCTCTCTCTCTCTCTCTCTCTCCCTTCAGCTCTTCAATTTCATAGTTTTTGCTCTCTTTTTCCTGAAGGCGAACTCGGATACATGCTTGTTCAAGCTTATATAAATCCATGCCAAAGGCACGCCATCAAAGAGAAGCTCTTCAGGAGTTGGAGGAGAGACCCCAAGTGTCAAAATCTACTTGAAGAGGTCGTAATAGGAGGAAGATGAAGTCCTTAGGAAGAATGCCTTGAGAATGGTTTTGCCATCAGGAGTAAATTAATATTAATATCAATAATATATAGATGCCTTAATATATTTTGATTAAACCTTTATTATTTGTTGAATAAATTTATGTATATATATATATATATATATATATATATATATATATATATATATATATATATATATATATATATATATATATATATATATATATATATTATTATTATTTTTTTTTTTTATTTTTTTTTTTTTTTTATTTTTAAATTATAAGTATTATTTTTATTATTATTGTTTTCATTAGTATTGTTATTTTTTATATCATTATTCTTTTTATTATTTAAATTAATGTTTTCACCTTTATTATAATTACTATTATTATTTTTTTTCATTATTATTATTATTATTATTATTATTATTATTATTATTATTATTATTATTATTATTATTTTATTATTATATTATTTATAATATTATTATTAATTATATTATTATTTTTTATTATATTATTTAATATTTAATTTTATTATTATTATTATTATTATTATTATTTTATTATTATTATTATTATTTTATTATTATTATATTATTATTATTATATTATTATTATTATTATTACTTATTATTTTTGTCATTCACAGAAATCAAAGAGTCAATCTTGAATTACTCTCTGTCGCTAGTGTATTATTGTATGTATATAGAGAGAGAGAGAGAGAGAGAGAGAGAGAGAGAGAGAGAGAGAGAGAGTGAGGGAGATAGAGAGAGATAGAGTGATAGAGAGCGGAGGAGAGAGAGAGAGAGATAGATAGATAGATAAATGGATAGATAGAGAAAGATTGAGAAAGAGAGAGAGATAAAGATAAAGAGAGAATGTAACTCAATACATCAATATTGTTATTATTATTCGATGTATGAATTTGATGGGCTTTTTAAAGCTTTTATTTCAATGTAAAAATAAATTAAAACCAATTTTAAAAATGAACGAAAACTTAAACTGAAAATATAAACAAATTATTATGAAAGATTTAAATGAAAATCTGAAACTGAAATCCAAAAATATATATTTTTATTATTAATTTTAACAAAAGAATTTTTTTATTTTATTTATTTATTTTTTTATTTTTTTTTATTTTTTCTATTTTTTTTTTTATATATATATATATTTTTAAATTCACTGAAACGTAATGTTAAATTGAATAACGTAAAAAACTAAGATATTTTCAATTTTTTAACAGTTTTTTTAAATAATTTTTTTAATTTATTTTTTTTTTTGCATTTTAAAATTATTTTCTGCAAAAAAAAAAAAAAAAAAAAAAAAAAAATTAATATAAAAAATTTTTTTTTTATTTTCCTTTTCCTTTTAGTTTTTTCCTCATAATTCAAATTATATTTGGTTCATCCAATGGAATAATTTATTTTATTCTCTTTATCTATGATGTAATTATTATTATTATTATTATTATTATTATTATTGTTATTATTATTATTATTATTATTATTATTATTATTATTATTATTATTATTATTATTATTATTATTATTATTATTATTATTATTGATTATTATTAATATTATTACTATAAGTATTAGTAGTCATAGTAGTAGAGGATATATTATAATATATATATATATATATATATAATATATATATATATATATATATATATATATATATATATATAATATTATTATATTATTAATTATTATTAAATTATCATACTTATTATTATTATTATTATTATTATTATTATTTTATATTATATTATTGATATTATTAATTTTGTATAATAATTATTATTATTATTATGTATTATTATTATTATTATTATTAATTATTATTATTATTATTAGATTGAAAGTATTATTAAATTTTTTTTAAAAAAAAAAAATATTAAAAATATAATAAAAACGAAAAAAAAAAACCGCTAGTTACAAATAAAAAATGAAACAAAAAATAAATAAAATAAAAAAAATTTTTTTTTAATATTTATTTTCCTTCTAACCAAAAAAAAAAAAATAAAAAAAAAAAAAAATAAAAAAATGTTTTTTTTTTTTTTTTTTTAAAAAAAAATATATATAAAATTTACTTGGAAAAGTTTATACTGTATAATTTAATGCAAATAGTTCAGTTCCTGAATTTATGAGAATAATTTCCAATGCTAAT
>SEYY01015532.1:12500-25988 GCA_009176605.1 Armadillidium nasatum | reverse complement strand
TTTAGGCATTTAGTCCCTAATTTTAGTGTAATCGCAAGTCCAATTACCTCTCTTTTTAAGAAAAATGTTGAATTTATTTGGGGTTTAGAGCAACAAAATGCTTTTAATACTCTTAAAGAAAAGTTGTTAGTGGAACCTTTATTAAAATTTCCGGATTATTCTAAGGAATTTATTGTATCTACAGATGCTAGTGGAATAGGTTTAGGATGTTGTTTATCTCAATTAGATAATAATGGTAAGGAGAAACCGCTGTCGTTTGCATCTCGAATGTTGAGTAAAGCTGAAAGAAATTACTCTACGATAGAAAGGGAAGCTCTTGCAGTCACATGGGCTTTATCAAAGTTTCGTACAACTATTTTTGGTTATCCTTTAACGATTAAAGTAGATCAATTACCATTAGTTCAGATATTTAAAAGTAAAGATTTAAATAATAAGCTAGCTAGATGGGCTATGAAAGTGAATTCTTTTAATCCCAATTTTGTTTACATTCCAGGTAAATCAAATATTATTCCTGATTATTTATCTAGAAACCCTCCTCCTGTAGAAATTAATTCTATTCAATCTTTTAAGGTAGATTTATCAGATAGGAAGTTATACACGCTCGATGAAAATACAATTCGAGAAAAGCAAAGTAAGTGTTCTCGTCTCTCTCCTCTTATTGATAATATTCGTAATACTGGTTATGTATATAACTATCCATATGCTCTTGTTCATGGTATTCTTTATTTTGTAACGAAGGATATGCAGTATCTTTTAGAGGTACCAGATAGCTTAATTTATACTGTTTTAACTTTAAATCATTCTACTTTAGGTTCGGGTCATATGAGTTCGCTTAGAACAGAGAAACGTATCCGGGAACGTTATAGATTTCCTAATCTTTCTAAATTAGTTGAATTATTTTGTAAGGAATGTACTTCTTGTCTTTCTGTTAAGGGAAATATTCCTAAACATGCTAAAATATATTCTTATCCACTTCCTTATACTCCGTGGTCAAGGGTGCATACCGACGTATTAGGTCCCTTACGTACTTGTACTGCTACAGGTGCTAAGTATATTCTCATTTTCAAGGATTCGTTAACAAGATATGTTGAAATTTGTCCAATCCCATCTCGTAATGGTATTCATATTGCTAACGCTCTTTTTCACAGAATAATTGTTAATCATACCACTCCTGATGTTCTTTTATCAGATAGAGCTGGTGAATACACTTCTGATTTCTTCAAACAAATTTGTAAAATTTGGAAAATTAATAAGGTTGAAATTACTGTCAGAACGCCTATTGCTAATGCCTTAAGTGAAAGAGACAACCTTAAGATAGAGAATTTCCTTCGCCATTTCGTCAATAAACAAGGAAATGATTGGGGAAAATATTTGCCTTTTGCTCAACTATCTTTAAATACCACTTATAATCAAAGTTTAGGGGATTCTCCACATTATATTTTACATTGTTACAATAAACGTCTTCCTTATGATATTAGTAATTATATTTCTCCATTTTCAGATTTTAATGATGAGTTTATTCCTACTCATAAAGACGCTCAAGATTTAGTTGTTCGAAGCAATTTAATTAAGGAAATTGCTAGGGAAAAATTAAGTTTAGAAACTAAAAAATTTGTAGATAGACAGCATAAAATTGCTAGTAATAGAGAAATTAATGTTGGGGACAGAGTATATATTCTTGCGGTTAAACCACCTAATATTCCAAGTAAGTTATTTAAACGTTGGCAAGGTCCATACAGAGTTACCGGTAGTCTAGGACGTAATAGGTTCATTTTGCAATGTTTGAAAACGAGTAAAGAATTCGCAGTACATAGTGACAATTGCAAGATCGTTTCCGAACCTATTTTGAATACAAACAATGTCGGTAATACTTCAAAAAGTAATCATAGTCAAAGTAATTTTAGTCAAGGTAATTCTAATTATAATCAAAGTAATAAGTTTAATCGAAAGGTTCATTTTAAAACTTCAGATGATTCTGATGGTGTTCATAAATTTCAGAGGTATGTTATTCCGCAACGTCGTGATAATTTTATTTTACCTCATAATTATTCAAAAAGTAAAATGCGATCTCAGAGTACTTTTATGAAGAATAAAGGTGTGAGTAATAGTAATTATAATTCTTTAAATGGTCAAGGTAATAATCATACTTATTCTAAATCTCAGTATCATGATCCTGTTAAATCTAGTTCATCAAGTAGTTTTCATGGGTTTTCAGATAATGAAAATGATACCTCTTTTTCAGGATTCTCTGATCAGTCTGGTGGTAATGATACTTTTAATAGAAGTAAGTCTTTGCCAAATATAAATAAGTATAGGCGTAATAATTATTCTTATAATACATCCAATGATGGTAATTATGTTCCCTACCAGCATTTTAAAGGTCCTAATGATAATTCTCCGATGTTTTTACGTTCACATAAAAAGGTTAATAAATTTAATAGCACGCCAGTTTTAAATTATTCAGGTGAATATTCTGTACCAAATCAAACTTTTGGTAAAGATAATGATTGGTAAGTTTGGTTTTGGTATTATTGATGGATATGACTGTTGTTTTGAATTTAGAGTTAATATGTGGAGTGATGTATATTCTTTCATCAATTGTTGTTTTTGTTTTCTTTACTTTTGTACAGTTAATTGTTTCCTTTTGGAAATTGATCTTGTAATATATATATATATATATATAATATTGTATTAGTATATGTTCAAGAATTTTTTTTTAGGGGAAGGTATCTTTCGAACTATAGTTCAGTTCTCTAAAATAAAAATAATATAAATTTTTAATTTATATTTATTATTATTATTATTATTATTATTATTATTATTATTCATAACTATGTAATATGTTTGTAAAAATTACGCAAGCAAATTGCTAGAAGGTAATTTTAAACGTGTGAGGCTAGCAGTCTGTATTACGCATTCGTTGTGTTAGGTTGTCTGTGCTTACATATTAATATATTTATTTATATTATTTAATTAATTATATTTTATTTTTTTCAGCCCACAGTTATTCTTTTGTTATTCTTTAGTTATAAAACAATTTTAGAGTTATTAAGTCATTACTTAATAATTACTTTTATTTATATTCAAATAATTTATGCTCGCAGATTATACTGCATTATTTATATATATCCTGACGATACTGTGTTATCAGAGAGTAATTATTTTGCTTTAAGTTCATTGTGACGATCACGGCTATATCTATAAATATATATATATCTATATAATATCTTTAGTGGCTACAATATCTTAACATTTTATAATTCTTTTTATATAACGTTTCTTATGTAAAAGTGAAATATTGTGACAATTAACTTGTAAGGAAATTTACTTAATAAAGATTTATTCTGACAAGAAAGTTGTTTCCTCTCATCGAATCTGCAATCTTTGAACAATCGTAATTTGTGAAAGGTATTCGCAAAGAAACGAAAGAAAGGAGCAAAACCCTTTCGAAATATATATATATATATATATAACCTTTCCACAATCGTGGCCACATCCATTCAAACACTCACCCCTTCCCCAATCTTTTTCATTCATTCCTATCCCCTGTCAACAGCACATCCTTCTCTCAATTCATCTCTCTATCCCTTAACAGCTCTTTAACATCACTCATCCAACTTCCCCTCGGTCTCCCCCTATCTCTCACACCCTCCACTTTTTGAAACAAATACCTTTTTAGCCATTCTCTTATTATTATTATTCCATTATTGCATTTATGACCCTACATAATTAACAAAATGAATTTCTAAAAAAAGATTTGTAATCAGATTTTTATATAAATTTTACAGCAAATTGTAACTTATTATAATTCGAATAATTTCATACAAAATATGAACTAAGAAATTACCAATTGAAAAAAAATTATATTGTTAAATTTACATAAGCAAAAAAATAATCATAGCAATGTCTTACCTTGAACAACTGGTAGATAATGTTGTGCTCCATCAAAGTATAAATAAAAGCTTGGAAGTGACTTTGACCTCTTCTTTGCAACTGTTTTGGCCAAAAGGCTGAAATCCAAATCCATTTTCATATGCTTTTCAAATTTTTTGTATCCGTTCTTCAATCTCATGGCACATCTAAAATAAATTTTTATTACTATAATTAAAAGTATCTCAGTTTCATTGTTATAAAATCTTTAAATATTATTAATTATACCACAATATGCAAGATCATGCTTTCTTGAAACTAGATTAAGATGATGATGTTGGACGCCATTAAGTCTTGTTTGAAGCAAAAAAGGGACGACAGATGTGATGAAAGGAGTCGAAATCTTAGTAATATCCCTCACTTTTGTCATAAATTTGTCAGTAAATAATTATCAAACTAATCACCAAGTTATAACCTTTTGGAGGTTTAAAAAGGGGTCATTTAATGAAAGTTGGATAGAGAAATTTAGAATTTAACATTGGAAAGTGAAATTAGACTAATTTTCATTTTAAAATGACTTCCTCCCATGGCTCAATATTATGTTTAAGTTACAACATTTCTGCATAATATCTCAACCTTCTAAATATTTTGAGTAAGAATAATAATAATAATAATAATAATAATAATAATAATAATAATAATAAACACTAATATTAAGAAGACAAACGCACTATAATAACAAATCAGTTTTCAATAAAAATAACTAATTAGAAATAAATACATGTCATAATGATCCTATGAATTTGAAGGTATAATAATTTTTCATTAAATTATAGTTAAATATTTTGATGATGATGATGATAATTAAATAAAAATTATACTTACTTATCTTCTGAAAGTGTTGGTGTATGTGATCTGGAAAATAACCTAATTTCCTAGGACTACGCTTTTATTTTATATTTGTCAACTAAAATATTCAAAAAATTATTCTCCAACCAGAGACTCGAGTCTCTAGAGATGGAAATTTCTTATTTTTCCATATATATATATATATATATATATATATATATATATATATATATATATATATATATATATATATATATATATATATATATATATATATATATATATATATATCCAACGGCTCCACCATGCCCTAAGCGCACTTTCTGGCAATGCGTCGCTTCTTTGCTAAGTATCATTGGAGTTAATCTTGCTTTGTCTCGAGGGACGCCTCGGTCTCTGCTGAAAAGGTAGGGGCTGTTATCGTCGATGGGATGAGCAAGTTCATTCCATCTTTAACTAAATCTTTTTCTCCTCAAAAACCATGGTTAGATGGTAATTGTTCTCTTGTCCTTCGTGAAAGATACAATGCTTATCGTGAATGGAAAAACTTTCCTCCTCCTATCACTCTTGCTAATTTTCATTCAGCTCGGAATCGTTGCAGGGATGTTCTTCGACGGACTAAGCGTCCTTTCATTAAAAGGAAGTGCGCTGACCTCCATGGCTCTCCTACTGATAAAAATTTCTGGCCTCTTGTCAAAAATATCTCTAACAACTTCTGTAAATCTGCCTTTCCTCCTCTTATTCGTTCTGATGGTTCTGTAGCTAATACTCCCTCTGAAAAGACTAATCTCTTTGGCCTTCTTTTTTCATCTAATTCCACCCTGCACGATTTTGACATCCTTCCTCCTACTCCTTCTCCTCTCAGGCTTACTATGTCTGAGCTTACTTATGATCGGTTGTATGTATTAATGAAATCTTGAACGTCAGGAAGGCCAGTGGCCCGGATGGCATTCTCCCTCGTGTTCTGAGTGAGTGTGCTTCTGACTTGGCGCCTGTTCTCGTTCAGCTCTACTCTCTATGCCGTAAAACTAATACTTTTCCTCAGTGGTGGAAGGGCGCATATGTTCAGCCGATCCCGAAAAAAAGTAGCCGATCTGACCCTTCCAACTATCGACCTAAGGCTTTCACTTGTGCTTTGTCTAAAATTTTCGAAACTCTCCTCAACTATCATTTCCTGGCCCATTTGGAGTCTCATTCTCTTCTCTCAGATTATCAGTATGGCATTCAACTCTCGAGGTCTACTGATGACATACTTTCCTATCTCACTGATTTATGGTCTTCTGCCCTTAGGAACTTTGGAGAGATTTGTGTGGTGGCGCTTGACATATCCAAGGCTTTTGAACGGGTATGTCATGCGTCGCTGCTCTCTAAGCTCTCTTCCTTTGGTTTCCTCCTTCTCTTTGCTTACTCTTATCTAGTTTTCTCTTAGATCGTTCCATTTCGGTACTTGTAGATAGAGCGAACTCTTCTTCCTTTCCTGTCAACTGTGTTGCTCCTCAGGGTTCTCTCCAAACTTTATTCTTACTTTTCATTAACGACCTTTTCAACTGCATTTCTAACTCTGTTCACTCTTATGATGATGATTGAACTCTCCATTCTTCTACTCATTTCAAATCTGCTCACTCTTTTGCTTGTAGAGTTGCTTCTCGTCTTCAACTTTCCGTTTCTATTCTTGCTGATCTGGATGGAATATCTCGGTGGGGTCATAGCAGCCTTGTGATATTCAACTCTTTAAAAACTTATCTTCTTCACATCTTCCTCTCCAAAACACCTCCAAACTTTCCTATCTTCTTCGATGGCTCTCCCGTCTCACCTGTTAATAACATTAACATTCTTGGTCTTAATAAATTGTCTTGGAAACCACATATCACAATGATTGCTAAAGCGGCCTCTAAGAACTTGGAATACTGTTCAGGTTGCGAGAAATTTTCTCTTCTGAGCAGTTACTCCAATTACATAAGGGTCTTATTCGCCCTTGAATTGAGGACTGTTCTCACATTTGGGAGGAATTTTGTGTGGATGCTGGAAACCCCAGACTCGCCTGTTGTGGTGCCTCCTTCTTTCCAGCCACCTCTGTTCTGCGGAACTCCTTACCATCATCTATTTTTCCTCCTACATGTAATCTTCCTCTCTTCCTTCTGCGCCCACTTAATAGGTGTGCGTTAAGTTCGGGGCTGAGTGGGTTCTCTTCTTCCTCTCTCTTTTATAAGCCCCCTCCTTGAAAAGATCTCTGCCCGTGAGTGGTGGTGATCTGTAATATATATATATATATATATATATATATATATATATATATATATATATATATATATATATATATATATATATATATATATATATATATATATATATATATATATATATATATATATATAAAATTAAGTAAAATTAAGAAGTTCCAGAAACTACCAAGATATAGAAACGAAGTGAACTCAACATTCTGTATGTCACAAAGACTGTTAGAACAGAAAGCTGGAAATTATTGCTTATTTCTCAAACTCTAAGAGTAACCTAAAATTACTGACTGCTAATCAATGGAATTAATGAAAAGTATAATGGGAATGTTCCAACGATTTGAAGAATGGACTTCAAAAAGCAAGTTGCGATAGCATAGTAAAAGTATTACTTAGTAATTTAGATCGATGTTATCAATTTAGGACAATCTTGAATCCTTATTATTGTTGCAAAAAAAGGAAAATAATTTTAAAATGGTTTCGTAAATAACAAAGGTTTATTTTGATAATCACAAATATTTTTATGTCATTATTTATTTTCTTGATAAAAGTTTTACAGGAAAAACGATAATTTTTGTTCAAAAATTGATTAATGAACGATGTGGTAGCTTATATGTTTAAAATAGGTAACTTTCTAGGACACGAACTTCATTAGAAAATAGTCATTGCAAGTTTCAATTTAAACGCAAATGTAAAAGGGTTTATTCCCGTTTTGTCTATAAATCTCCCTATCCATCTGGCTTACTGTATGTTAGTATATATATTTATATTGTTGCGATAGTGCAAGGCTTAATTTTTGTAATACATACCTTGAATGCACTGCAAAAAAAAATTTAGAAAAAGCTTTGAAGGATAGTGGTTATAACAATGAAGGAAGAATTTTTGAGTACATTATAAGAACTTTTTTGTTCAATTAAAGAAAAGAAAGAAAGCATGTAAACTTAATAAACCTACAATATAAATTAGCTCCACTTATGCAATAAAACTTTATGAAATAAAATTAATACTTAATGAGGAAAAAAAACAAAAACAAAAGGCACCTTCAGTTCAGATTCTGAAAGTTAGAGAGAGAGAAGAGGTCTCTGGCCAGAGTAGGAGTGTTGTAAAAAGGCCGGATCTCAGAAATTGCTGGATCTCCAGTGCATCATTACTTAATTTCTCTTTGTTACTTTGTTAGTTTAGCCAAAACAAACTCTTCTTACTTGCTTACGTTTGCAATTTTTTTGATAATAATACTAAGAAATCTCTGACATTTTACCTACAGCAATATTTTTTGATAAAGGAAAAAAAGTGGACTTACCTATGCTATATAAAATTTTCCTTCTTGTACTTCTTCAAAATGGCAGGTCTCATAGTGTCAGAAATTACCTCCATCAAATTCTATTTAAGAGAAAACAAATAATTTTAAAAAAATGTAAATACATTGACTATCAACACTGATATACCAATGTTCATTAATAATACTTTTTTTTTTAAAGATAAATGTCAATTTGCTAATTACATTAGTAGAAAATTGTTCTTTAATATATAAAATATTTTAAATTTCAGAAATATTAAGCATCAAAAACCCAAATGTATAAAATTTTAAGTAACTGCTAAAGATGTAATGTTCTCTTAGCAAATCAAATTTGTGAATAATTACAGCTCATACCTTTGAAAGTTTAACTTTTACCAAAACAGAGGAAGTAATATGTAAATTAGTTTTAAAATAAGGAAAATGAGTGAGTGAGAGAATGATTAAGAAAATATATAGATAAAAAGTAATTTGTTACCATTTGACTGTTGAGTAAATTTCATAATCAACTGGATTTTCTGAATTTATATAACACTTCCAACTTTCTCGAAGGTTCTTGTTTTGAGTTTCATCTTCTGATATGTTGAGGTAATTAATCGTGCTCTTCCAAATATTTTCATCCTCAATCCACAATAACAACTAGCTCTTTAAGTAGCCAATGCTAAATGGATACAACCTATACATAAGAAATATGATAATTTTGTGATATCTGAAGACGCAGATATAAAACCTCATTATTTTCTTAAGAAATGGACATTTCAATTAATATTTTAAGTAGAATATTTATATTTTTTCTTCCAGTCTTTCTAATCATAAATTAATAGTACAAGACATGTTTGATTTGTCAAGAGTATATATATATATATATATATATATATATATATATATTATATATATATATATATATATATATATATATATATATATATATATATATATATATAAGGAAAAAAAAGCAAATAAAGTATTTTCTTCACCAGAAAATCTCAATTTGATATTCAACATTAAAATCAAATAATTTCTCAATTACATGTATTATTATTAAAGATGATACTCGTTTTTAAATATTTTTTTTATATAAGCAACAATTCTACACTTTATGACAAAATTTAAAATTTTAGAATAACACAGAATAACCAAATAAGTAAAAATTTAGTTTTTCTTAACAATGACCAATGGCAAAAAATAAATAAATAAATAAATAAGTAAATAGTTTCAAATGGTATTAGTTACATATTATGACTAAAAGGAGTAGACCGGAGGCCTACCAAATTCCACCAGAGTTGAAAAAAACTATCTTGGTCAATGGAGGGCAACATGTCTAGATACACAGCGTTTGAAAGTATGCAAATCAAAGGAAGTTGGGAAAACAGATAAAGGAAGTGTGTTCCAGACTTTACCAGTAGAGTATATGTAAGATTGAGCATAGTGGTTAAGTTTGGGGTCGGAGAGTTGGACAGAGAAAGGAAGACTGTGTAGAAAGGCATACCGCATAAGCTCTTATCAATGGAGGAGGTATGTGATGAGAGAATTAAGAAAAGCAGTGACCATTGTAATAGCGATAGTATAGAGTGAATCAACAATTCGACGGGAAGAAAGAGATTGGAGGGAGAGTGTAAGGGCATGAGAATTGATGAAACAAAGCATACTCCATAAAGGGTCGAATAACATCCCTATAGAGAGCAAGCAATTAGTGTGGTGTAAAGTAATTCTGAAGACGCCTCAGAACATCCAACCTCTTAGAAGCTTCTTTAGAAAGAGAAGCAATGTGATCTCTAAAAGAAAGATCACAAGAAAAAGATACACAAAGAATATTAAGACGGATTAAGGTTTGAGTTATGTGTTTTCGAAGATATCATAGTTGTGTGGAAGATTGTGTTGATGGAGAGACGGAGGAACTGAGTTTTTTGAGGCATTGAAAAAAAAAACATGTTCTCTCTGCCCCAATTTGAAATACGTGAAAGATTACAAGTTAGTTGCTCCAAGGCTACCTTTCTCTAGTGAGTCTAGTCTATTAACTACTGTTGGAACGTCCTTCAAACAAAGATGTAATGATGGGTGGAGTCATCAGCATAGGAGTGGATAGGAGATGAGGTAATTGAGAGATCATTAATGAAAAGTAGAAAAAGTGATATGGATAGGACAGGACCCTGAGGAATACCAACATAAATAGATTTAAAGGAAGAACAGTGGCTGTCTACAACAGCTGATATAGAACGACCGGAAAGGAAATTAGACAGGCAGAGAGAATAGATGCAGAAGAGGGAAGTTTATAAATCAAAGCTTTGTGCCAGACTCTATCGAAGGTTTTTTGATATGTCCAGCGCGAGAGCAAAGGATTCACTGATATGCTGAAGAGTGGAGGACCAAGAGTCAGAGAGAAGGGAAAGATCACCAGTAGAGCGTTTCTTACGAAAGCCATACTGGCGATCAGAGATAAGATTATAAAAAATTGAGATGTTTCCAAATTTTCCTGTTAGGTATATATATATATATATATATATATATATATATATATATATATATATATATATATATATATATATATATATATATATATATATATATATATATATATATATATATATATATATATATATATATATAACAAGAGAAATATTAAAATAGTTTATTTCAAAAACTGATACTTACATTAATAAGATGATGTTCCATCTATACCCAAAACAAAAAGTTTACATAGAATATGTAGAATTTTGTTTTTTAAACTATTCAAACTGTTTAAGAATTACATCCATTTCCACTCTTTTTATTGTTTAACTGTCAACAACTTTAAAGGCCAATGGCATGAATACTTCCCCATCAATTTTTTTTGACAAACGATTATATAAATAATAAATTTTATTGTGTTACAGAGAATGTATGAATCAGTTTATATAAATGATAGTAATGAAATTATCCAGTTAAAAAATTTTTTTACTCAAGACACCAATTCCACCTTTTAAATTATAATTATCTGTCAACAAATTATATAAAAGTCTTAGGTTATACAATTTTTACCAGAATGTGTCAAATCTTCTCTATTAATATACAATTATTGTCAAACAATTATTGTCAACAAATACCTTAAATTTTGTATTCTTTAATACAGGAACTTTAAAGTAAATCTAAATGTAATCTTATTACCTAAAAGCTGGAGACATCTACAGATTATAAATGAAATAGACTAGAACATGAATAAGCTGATATATATATATATATATATATATATATATATATATATATATATATATATATATATATATATATATATATATATATATATATATATATATATATATATATATATATATATATATATATATATATATATATATATATATATATATATCGATTAAAATAAAAATATCGACAAAAAATATTGATATAAAAAATATCGAAACTCAGAAACAATCTCCACCTAAGCCTATATATATATATATATAGCAAAGGGGTTTTTTGTTAGGTTAGGCCTATTTATTGGCCATTAGGCATAGTTAATAAACAGTGATTTTTGGTTAGGTTAGGTCAATTTGCTGGCCATTAGGCATAGTTTTATCCTTTAAATCCACATTAAGTCAAACTAGTTTGTTAGATCTAAACTAGTTTGACTTAACCTAACCTAGACTTAAAGGGTAAACCTATGCCTAATGGTCAGCAATTATAGACCTAACCTACCCAACTACCCCTAACATCTAACAAATAAGCCTAACCTAGCAAAAAAAATAAATATATATATATATATAAAATAGCTGTACAAAATTTTTTAAAAATTTTGTAATGCCAATGACCCAGCAACCTTGCCGTTCTAGAAACTCGTAGGATATATTGTTAGTTTCAAATTTCTACATGTAGTTCCAATCGAAGTGAAATCTCTTTGGTTTGTTAGTTCTATCAACCTGATAGACGTGATCTTCCTATGAAAAATTCCACTACTGTGAATGACAATTACCATGGTATGTACTTATGAAAAAATTTGATGATAAACAATGCCCAAGTGTTGTGTTCAAAGGTTTAACATATGTACATAAATAAGATTTCTCCTTAATGATCACTGCCCTGCCAGTTGTAGCATTAACAAACTTTACTATTACCAGTAAACAATCAATCAAAAAGCATGTTAGGCCAAAATTACGAAACACCAACTTGTCAATATTAACAAGGCCATACCACAAGATGAACATCATTGTAGTTATTCAATCTGGCACGAACCTCTCTATTTTTCACTATATTGAAAATATGAACTCAAATTATGTTTAAATGCATTCGGTAATAATTCGATCTGGCAATAACCTCTATTTTTCACTATTTTGAAAATATGAAAAAATATGTTTAAATGCATTCTACACATACTTCTCTTTCACGGAAGAATAATATAAATATATAATAAAAAGAAAAACCATTAAAAAAAAAGAAAAAAAATGATATTTTTACTCCGAATGATGAAGCAACTGTTCTTCGACTGGCCTTCGTTTGTACGAAAATAGGAAAACCAATTGAATACCAAGTTGCCATATTTGTCCTTCGACTGTTCTGTTATTTTTCTGCAATGTACTACAACCTTCGAAATATAGAAATATCGATATATCAATGCAATTTTTGGACATTTGTATTATTATTTAGCTTTTATTCATTAATCCTATATTATTATTATTATTATTATTATTATTATTATTATTATTATTATTAGTGGCAGCTCGTCTATATGGGCTCCAGGGCTGCAGCCCCTCCAAATTAAAAATACCAGGCGTAGGATGTTGATATAAATAGGAAATTTTTGTCAGAGAAAAGTGATTTAAATTCATTTTTTTAACAACTTAATACATAAAAAGTATAAATCAATAAAGAAAATAAGAATTAAATGCATTTTGCAAATGCAAATTTTTGGGTAAGATATTTTTTTTCACACATTGCAATTATAAAAATTATGGGCTGTAAAATATCAGTCCCAAATTAGGCCAACTTTTTAGTTTTTAAATAATAAGACAGATGTGGCAACTTACGCAAAAAATAATGCCTAATTACAATATCAGTTTTCATTAAGTTGCTAGTTTGTCTTTCTGCTATTTTCTGGCAACTTGGGTATTTGTTTCGAATGTTAAAATATTTCAAAGTTGCTAGTTTTGTCCTTTTGAGAACAATTCATAAAGAAAAGAAACAGATTAAAAGTTTTATATAATACGTTGTAGGAGGTGGTATATATATATATATATATATATATATATATATATATATATATATATA
>SEYY01015532.1:7500-10000 GCA_009176605.1 Armadillidium nasatum | reverse complement strand
GGTTCCTATTGGAACCACGAACACCAATGTAAATTCTCATGGGGCATTTTTTGCAGGGGCACTTTGAAATTACCCATCCAACTTCCCCTACCTTTCACACCCTATACTTCTGAAACAAATACCTTTTTAGCCATTCTCTCTTCGTTCATCCTACAAACATACCAAAACCATCTCAGCCTTCTCCGTTCATCTCTGTCAACCATACGCCTTCTCCACCCACACATTTCCTTTCTTCTAACATTCCTGACTCTATCCCTTCTACCAACACCACAAATTGCCCTCAAATCTTACATTTCGAAAACTTCTGCCTATATATATATATATATATATATATATATATATATATATATATATATATATATATATATATATATATATATATATATATATATATATATATATATATATATATTTTTTTTTTTTTTTTTATTTATTATTTATTATTTTAGTATTATTATTATTATTATTATTATTATTATTATTATTATTATTATTATTATTATTATTATTGAATGGCACTTAGATTCTACTCCTTTGTTCACTTGACGAACACTTAAGAAAATAATTACTAAAATAGTAATAAACATTCATTTCAAAGGAAGTCAATTAATAAAATAATGTAAATTATATTTTCAAGATTACTTATCATTATAGATAGAAAGTCGTATATTTTTATTTTGCATTATTTTCTAATTATAAAGAGTAACTTCATATTAAATAAACTATAAATGTATAATTATATATATATATATATATATATATATATATATATATATATATATATATATATATATATATATATATATATATATATATATATATATATATATATATATACTTGTGGTGGAGAAAGCCGCTAACCAGTACTAAGGTACCAAATTGGAAGAAACAGGCTTGTTTCCTATAATGTTCTGGGTTAACCGTAAGCCAAATTTCGTACTAATCTACCAGTGATGGGCTAATCTGTCAACTTTCAAATCCGAATCCAGCTAATTTTGAATTTCTAGAACCAGAATCCACCCAATTTTGGAATTCTCGAATCCAAATCCGAATCCGAATTCTGGTTTGCCCATCCCTTGCCACCACACAATTCTCCCAGTACGACCAAAGGGAAGAAGGCCATAAATCAGTTATAACGGAGAGTATGTCTCTAGTAAACCTAGAATGTTTAAAGTGTTTCTTATGATCTGACAGAAAGAAATAAAATTAAAGATTATCCAGGAAAGGACAGTTTCAAAGATTTTAGACTGAATGCAAGGGAGAACTATAGGACGTTAGCTAGAAGGATTAAAACTGCTACCTTTCTTTGGGATCTACTGAACATATGCGTGCTTCCAGCACAGAGGAAAAAGTATTAGTATTAAGACAAATAGAGTAGAATTGAACGAAGAAAGGCACAAGCTCAAGCGCACACTTCCTGAAAACAAGAGGTGATATGCTATCCATAGGTCTCAGAATTTCATGCACCCTATGCATAGAAAAGGATATAGAACACCTGAGAGGAGAAGTAGGATGAGGTATGATAGAATCACCCAGGGTGGAATTAGTTGAAGAAAAGAGGCTGAAAAGATTAGTCTTTTCAGAAAGGAGTGTTAGTTACAGTAGATTTAGTGCGAATAAAAGGTGGAAAACAGATTTACAGAATTTATTAGATATTTTTTTGGGTAAGATGCCAAAAATTATCCGAATCTGAATCCAGAACCTTCGAATCCGAATCGAATCCGAATCCACCTAATTATCTCAGTTACCTGAATGCAAACAGGTGAATACTGATTGGTGAGAAGAAAAATTAATTTACACGTATTATAAGGAAAAACAAATCTGGTGTGCCTTAAACACTATTCATTGATATAACAATTCTTGGAGAAAATGCAAAAGGAATTTTTATCTAATCTAACCAATACGTTATGTAATTTATATGACCATGTAAATGAGCAAGAATTAGTTTCACATAACAACCAAATAACATCTTTTATAATTTAACAGATAGTGGTAAAACTTGCACAACTAATCCACCACAAATTAAATTAAAAAGATATTTGAAGATTCAATAATTTATTAAATAAAAGAAGGAATATGACTTGAGATTCAAACCTTAATTAAAGATAGAATAGAACAGTGGCGGCTCGTCTATATGCGCTCCAGTGCTGCAGCCCCTCCAAATTAAAAATACCAGGAGTAGGATGTTGATATAAATATGAATTTTTTGTCAGAGAAAAGTGATTTAAATTCATTTTTTTAACAACTTAATACATAAAAAGTATAAATCAATAAAGAAAATTTGAATTAAATGCATTTTGCAACTGCAAATTTTTGTGTACGATATTTTTTTTCACTCATTGCATTGTATAAATATGGGCTGTAAATTCTCAGTCCTAAATTGGGCAAATTTTTTTGTTCTTTAATAATAGGACAGATGTGGCAACTTACAAAAAAAAGACTGCCAAATTGCAATAGCAGTTCTTATCAAGTTGCTACTTTGTCTTTCAGCTATTTTTTG
>SEYY01015530.1:0-14827 GCA_009176605.1 Armadillidium nasatum | reverse complement strand
CTTCCGACCCTTACACTTATCTCTCTCGCCTCCGTCAGTGTTCTGCTTCGTGGAAACCTTCTGTTCCACGCCCTCACACTTCCTTACACTCTTTCATTCCGAAAGACCTCGCAACATGTACACATGTTTTCGTACGCCTCGACGCTCATCGAGCTCCGCTGCAAGCTCGATATTTGGGGCCTTACAAGGTTTTAAGTCGTCAGGAGAAAACCTTCCTTCTTCAGCTCCCTTGTCGGACGGAAGTTTTCTCTGTTGATAGGCTTAAACCTGCATTTTTCGAATCTTCCCCGGATCCTCCGGATGATTTTGAAGAGTCTCCTCTTCTCATTCCTGTCGCGCTTCCAACACCACTTGTGCCAGATCGCCTTTCTTCTCTTAATCTTCCTACTCCTCCTTCTTCGTCCACTGACTCACCTCCACCACCTCCTTCACCTCCTGCACCGCTTTCTTCACAACGTTCTTCTGGTTCTTCTCCCTCTTCTTCGACTAGTGGACCTGCGGCTCGCCCTGCTATTCTACGTCGGACAAAGAGTGGCAGAACTGTTCGACCTCCTCTTCGCTTTCGTCTCTAACACTTGCCACTTTTGGAGGGGGGTTCTGTAGTCGCAGAGCTTCCCGCAATTTACTGTAACTTTTATACTGTGGTTTTCTAGCCCAGTATCTTCCTTCTCTTAAGTAGAGAGCGATACACTTTTTCAACCTACAACGGTTTTGTTTACAGTGCTTATTCTACATTTGATCTAATTTAATCACCTGCCAGTGACATTGTGTGATATTTCTTCATCGTTTATATCAACCACAATAAGCAGTCGTCTGTTATACAGGTATGCATCTTTTATAATAGCCTAAATTTTCTATCTTTTTGTTATTCGTGTTTACTAGGCCGCGATACGTTAGGCCTCAGTTTACATTTTTTCTCCTATTTTACATACCCTACCCCCTTTTTCTACAGGCTCTTGCCTCGCAAATCCTTCATCACAGCTACAGTGATCGGGCACGGCATTTACTGTCCCAGCTTCTCTGAATCTACTTTTGCTGGCACCAGCCATCAGTGAAGTCTGCTTCCTTCTCTGTGTATTACCAAGCTGACACTAGGTACTATTTTATTTCTTTTTCTTAATATTTAGTGTTTTATGTAATGCAGGCGGTAGGGTTATTGTTGCAATAATAATAATGATTATTATTATTATTATATTATATATTATATTATTATATATTATATATATATATATATATATATATATATATATATATATATATATATATATATATATATATATATATATATATATATATATATATATATATATATATATATATATATTATATATATATATATATATATATCAAATTACTCTGCAATTTTTATATATTTTTATATTTGCATTTGGTGCATGTGAATAACCACAATGCAGATCCTTGATGCTATTGTGGGATAGTGTCAGGGATGTGTGTTGTGATATTCATGTGGACACATATTTATTTTTGCCTATCATTTTCCAGATAGGGTTTGTGGTTTTGTTTTTGTTATTGTCTTCTTGTTCTTGTGGACCATCCAGAGTCAATATTTTATGTAATAAAATACAAACCATCCAGCCTTCATTATTTTCCTCCATCAACCATCAACCACCAATTAAAGAGGTAACATGTAAAAAAAGAAAAAAAAAACTTTTTTCGATACTTAATATTTTTTTCTTTCTCTTCTTGTGATCTTACTTAGAAAGATCACATTACTTTTCTTTCTAAACTTTATTTTAAAAGGTTGAGTGTTCTAATGCGTCTTCAAAATTTCTTTACATCACCCAGTTGCTTGGAGTGTTGTTCGTCTATGTATCTATTATGATAAACATTTTTTGCAGTTCCGCTTATATAGCTATCTTTTAAAAGGTGGAGTCTAGGGTATTTCGTTTTATCAACTGTTTTCCTCTCACTGACTCTCTGCTATCTCTTTCTGTTCATCGAATTGTTGCATCATACTCCCTATATTATCGTTATTACAACGGTCACTGCTCTTTTGAACTCTTTAGTTGTATACCACCTCCATTGCGAATATTTCGTGGGACACGTCTTTCTCAACAGCCTCATAAATTCTCATTTCAACACTCTGACCACAGACGTAGCAGCTATGCTCAATCTTGCATGTACTCTACATGTAAAGTCTAGAACACACTCCATTTATGTATTTTCTCACATTCCTTTGATTTGCAGACCTTCGAACTTTCGTGTACTGAGATACGTTGGTCGTTAATTTAGCTTAATTCTGGTGTAACATAGTAGACCTTTGGAGTATGACCACCAGAGAGATATACAATAAAATGATATATATATATATATATATATATATATATATATATATATATATATATATATATATATATATATATATATATATATATATATATATATATATATATAACTAATTTTTTGAAACCACTTTATGATGAAATAATAAAAATTAAAACATTAAAAGAGATTCAACAAGAAAAAAAAAAAAAAAAGAAAGAAATAAGGTAAAAAATAAAAACACACGTAAACGTTTCAGACCATCAACCTTGCTCCCTGATCACTACAGTAGTAAACAGAAGAATAAATCAATAACACAGTCTCACACACTGACGAAATATAAAAAGTCTCAATCCGGCAATGTGACTCTATAAAATTCTGACAACTTCAAATCATGAAAAATTAGTCTTTAAAAAATTAACTTCAGAAAATCCAGATGCAATGTTGAAACTCTTTGAGGTTTTAATGAAAAATGATTCTATAGTTCTATTTAAATTTTTTGATTTGGAATTGATGATAAAGCTGGCACCCGTCCAATCTATTAAATGTTGCCCAGTAATGTTTAAAAAAAAATTGCATTGCTCAAATTACCTCTTCTGACTTTGGCTTTATGTTGTTTAAGACGAAACCTGCAGTGTTTTAATGGTTTCACCAAAGTATAAGTTTTTACACGTTATACAGGGAACCTTGTATACTCCGCCACTTCTTTCTGAATGGGTTGTATTGTTGGTAATTAAGATGTTGCAAATCTTATCCGGAAAATTAAAAACCAGATGCAAATTGTAAATAGAGGCTATGAAGTGACGAAGAGAGAGGAGAGGTTCAGCAAAGAGATTTATAATTGTATTTTGTGGATAGGTATGAGGAATTATATTCGGGCCGTTACAGGTTAGAAATTTGGCTCTATGGTACTGCTTGGAGATAAAAACTGGGTATATAACTTAGAAACAAAAACTGATGGAAAATTAAGGAAATTTCAACATACAGAAATATGGGATCAGTAAGGCTAAATGCGCGTAAAAATGAATTAAATATTATATTTTGCTTAATGTATATAGGGTGGTTAGAAAAAGCATGTAGGAGTTGGTTACAAGCTGTGGACTTGCGAAAGACTTTATTGGAAAGATCTTAGTCTTTTCATATTATTAAGAGGTCTAAAAATGATATTCCCTCAATTCTGGGTTTCGGATCTAAATTTAATAGAATCCACCAAACTATTCATCTGTATAAGAAAATGTTGTATGGGGAATTCATGAGGAACAACTACCAAAATATAATTCACAAAATGATACCATGAATTAATAAAACGACGCAATGGTATGGTGTTCACCAATTGAGTTTCATAAAATTTTAAGATTCTGAAATAAAAATATATAAAAATCTTTACATATATATGGCAGTTGAAGACTTTTTATACTGCTACGCTATATCACAGCATATATATATATATATATATATATATATATATATATATATATATATATATATATATATATATATATATATATATATATATATATATATATATATATATATATATATATATATATATATATATATATATCAGTGATGGCATCCGCATCCGCATGCGAGGATGCGGAGCATCCGCACAAAAATCAACATCCGCATCCGTATCCGCATCCGCATTTTCGAAAATTAAACATCCGCATCCGCATCCGCATCCGCACTTTCAAAAATTCAACATCCGCATCCGCATCTATATTTCTCCAAAATTCGACATCCGCATCCGCATCCGCATTTAAAAATTGACATCCGCATCCGCAAATTAGAAAAATATATAATATATATATATATATATATATATATATATATATATATATATATATATATATATATATATATATATATATATATATATATATATATATATATATATATATATATATATATATATATATATATATATATATATATATATATATATATATATATATATATATATATATATATATATATATATATATATATATATATATATATATATATATATATATATATATATATATATGCGAATTGTAGATCAAGAGTGAAGGTGAAGAGAGAACTATCGGATTGGTTTAGCATAGGAGTGAGATTGAGACAGGGGTGTGTAATATCTCCATGTTATTTAATCTATTCATGAATGGTTTACTTAGAAAAATAGAGAGAGAAGGGAAGAGTAGTACGTTGAGAAATATGGAGGGTGAATGTGAAGTGAATGTTTTACTTTTTGCAGATGATGCGGCATGTGTTGGTGGCAGAATCTGGAGAAAAGATGAGAATACTTGTGAGAGAGTTTAAAGGGAAATGTGCAAACACAGATTGAAATTCAATCAGCGAAGAATAAAGTTATGAGGATTGGAGGTGGGGATGAGGAAATGTGGAGGGAGGAATTGGTTTGTAGAAGTGTGAGAATGGAAACTTGAAGAGGCGAATGAATTCAAATATCTAGTAATGTTGGGTGGAAGGTAAGGGTGGGACGGAAAAAGGAATAAAGAACAGAGTGTTAGAAGGAATGAAAGTATTGGAGGGCCTAAGAAAAGTATGGAAGAAAGGAAAAATTTCGAAAGAAATAAAGATAAGAATGTTTGAATGTATGTGTTCACCTTCTGTATTGTATGTGTGTGAAACATTTACGATAAGTGCTCGGTCGATAAAAAGTTTCAATATCTTTGAGATGAAAGATTTGAGAGCGATATATAAATTGAGAAGGATTCATAGGATTAGAAATGAAAGAATAAGGGAGATGTGTAAATGGAAGAAGGATGTAATTGATAGAGAGGAGGAGGATGTGATAAAAGGGTTTGGACATATGTGAAGAATGAAAGAAAAACAGAATGGTTGGCAAGGTACGTAGATCCGATGTAGATACAGGAAGGGTAGGGGGAGGGGAAGGCCGAAGTGGAGATGGATGGATGGAGTGAGAGTGATTTTGATGGAAGGAATTTGAGTTTAGACGAGGGTAGAAGATTTGTGGAGACAGAGAGGGAGGGAGGTGGTGAAAGCGTTGAAAGGGAAGAATAGTTATGTTTGTAAGGAAATTGTGGCGGGCACCACCTCACGAAAGTGGGAAAGGTGATAGTGAAATATATATATATATATATATATATATATATATATATATATATATATATATATATATATATATATATATATATATATATATATATATATATATATATATATAATTAATATCCGCATCCGCATCCGCATCCTCATCAAAATTAACATCCGCATCCGCGTCCGCATCCTCATCAAAATTAACATCCGCATTCGCATCCGCATCCGAACTTTTCGATAATTCAAAATCCGCATCCGCATCTGCATCCGCACTTTCGAAAATTCAACATCCGCATCCGCATCCGCATCCGCACAAATTGGAAAATATGACATCCGATCCATCACTAATATATATATATCACCACCACCGCTCACGGGTAGAGCCCAATTCAAGGAGGGGTGTTAGATTTACATAAATATAAATAAATTGTTAAATACAGTAATAAAATATATATATATATATATATATATATATATATATATATATATATATATATATATATATATATATATATATATATATATATATATATATATATATATATATATATATATATATATATATATATTCTTACTAAACACTACAGAAATAAGAGCTAACTAATTTTTATTCTTATAAATAGAAAATTAATTTGTCGTGTTCGAATTTAAAAGAAATTTAAAACAGAAAAAAATGATAAAATTTTAATGATAACAAATATGTAAGCGAATCGTTATCTGAATAAAATTCAGTCACAGTTAATAATAATAATAATAATAATAATAATAATAATAATAATAATAATAATAATAATAATAATAATAATAATAATAATAATAATAATAATAATAATAATGATTCAACTTCGTATTTGCCAAAGTATAAAAATATCTAGTAAGGAAATCGAACGATGAGTTTATAAAATTTTCAATGAAATTCTTATTAACGATATACAAAGAATGAACAGAAAAAAGAATAGTTGCAAAGTATTGTTAAATTGTAAGATTTTTTTTTTTAATTAATATATATAACTCATTTTTTTTATTAATTATACCTTAAAAATTCCCAATGGGGAAATAATAATAAAGTTATAAACATATTATCTGAGACAATAAATTGCAATATCAGGTACTGTTTATTCAGATTTTTTAACATAATATTTCGCTACTATGGTATAAATACTATGCCTCAATCATCATCAGCTGATAGGAACACAAGCTATGTTTATGAGTATATATATATATATATATATATATATATATATATATATATATATATATATATATATATATATATATATATATATATATATATATATATATATATATATATATATATATGATCAGTAGGGGGTTCCAATTACTCTCCTTTGTATTCTAAAAGGTACCGAGTTGCTTTAGTGATTCGAAGCAGAAGAGCTTGAAAACGATTCTACTATGCTTTCTCTATCAGGGAGGGAGCGTAACGGTGAAGCTGTTGTCAATGGTTGGTTTCGAATATTGGCTTGCTGAAAATATAGATTAGTAGATAGGAATCTATTTGTTAAACAAGATGATACCAAGAGCATTCATAAACCTATGCTGTCCTATCTTAAATGTTGTAAGCAAATGGGCCAACAACTTGATGCGATAAATCATTCCAAAATTTAAGATGTTAAACGTGTATTTTTTTATACATTAAGATGGCAAAACTTCTTTTTTATCTTCTTTTCATGCTCCCGTGTTTCTTCCGTGATCTACTATAAATAATTTATTGATCTCGACATTATCGAGAGATGTAAATATTTTGTGAACTTGTATCATATTTCCCTAAGAAATTGCCTTTCAGTAAAAAATATTCCAAACTTTACATATTATTAGTCTTATTCGCTGTTTTCAAGCACTGATTAGTCACTATTAGATTATCACTAAAAATCACACCCAAAGTTTTCTCTATCATTCGAGTAACTCATATTAAGAATTCCAAAAAACAAGATTTTGCACAATTAACTCTAAGATAAAGGAACTACTTTATTAGTGCTGTTTTCTACGTTAAACAAGGATTCATTTTTGTTAATAATAAGAAATATTTAAGGAAATTAATTAATATTCAGAACTTGCAAGAACTGTTTTATTCCAAACCACCCTCAAAATTATAAAACTTTATAATGCTTTCCAACAATGTAGCTTGAAGGGGTGCAAGAAAAGCTCTTGAGGAAATTTTAAAGGTCGATGCATAATAAGGTAACTTTTTACTAAGATTTTCCTGTCTGAATGTCGGAAGTGATAGACAGAAGGGAAAAGGGCAATCGCAATAGGGATGGCTTGATGGTGTAAAGCCCTTATTAATAGGAAAGGATATATAAATATGGATGAAGAGAATAAAAAGACAGATGCAAGGAAAGGTCACCTGGAGACAGGTTGTACGTTGGAGCTCCATACAAACCGCTAAACAATATGAAACAGTGTAATTGCGCTTTGATAGCTGCAGAATACAATTACTTGTGCATTCAGGAACTGCAACTGACATTACCTCGCAATTGAGTGGGAGGAGGTGATGAGCTATATATATATATATATATATATATATATATATATATATATATATATATATATATATATATATATATATATATATATATATATATATATATATATATATATATATATATATATATATATATATATATATATATATATATATATATGATAATTAGCCAAATATAATAACAAGCTAATTGAAGGCCTCAAATAAGGGGTCATTCCTCCTCCCGTAAGAAAAATTTTCTATTTATTCAATGCTGAAAGGCAGTCGGAAGAAACTAGAAGGAGAAAAATTTAAGAAAAGTTAAGAGTTAATATTTATTTGTAAAATTTCAGAAAGAACTTGAAGAAGAAAGTAGAAGCTATACCCAAAACGTCAACAGGGAAATAGTCGAAAGGTCAAACTGTAGACATATTTGAAAAGAATCTGTCTATCACTTAGTGTGAACTATCCAAGATTTGGCCATACGTTTAAAAAATTGTGTCGACTGTTTCACCAACATCGTATTTTTTATGTCGATACAATCGATATGTAAACCTATTTTTTTATTTTTATTATTATAATAATAAAAATTATATTATTTTAGTATATGCCTGTCATACGAACATTTATAGCCCCCTGTACCCCTAACCCGTGAGTGGTGATGATATATACCTATCGATTAATCAAAATTGATTTAGTGTGTCGACGATTTGGACGAGTTGTAAAATAATGTTGCCGACCTTTTGACCTTACCATAACAAGTTGTCGACGTTTCGGACGAGTGACAAAATTTTGTTAATAGCGTGTTAGCCTCTTGACCTGTCAAATATTTTCCCTGTCGACCTTTCAGGGTAATCCCGAGAAACAGTATACTTCATTTTCTAGAGATAAAGAATTTTCTGTTAGGGAGGATGGAGTAGTATGATTTCGGGATTATTCTTTGTACGAATTTCAGAAGTTTGTTGACAACTGTAATTCAGATAATTACGAAATGAAAGTACCTACAGAAAAAAAACATAAGAAAAGCAAAGTTAAAACAATATTCTTGAGTGGAATATAAGCAGGATACCACAAACTATATTAGAAATTATATATGAAGGTACAATAATTCTTATTAAAAGAATAAACATGACAAAAAATAAGATGGAAACATTTTAAGAAGTTAGAATACATACATTCAATCAAAGTTATAAATCGTCACGGGGAAGATACAAGAATATTTAACGAATAACTTATTAAAATGCACAATTAAAAATAATAAATTTTTAAAAAATTGAAAATATCTTAATTTTAATATTTCTCTTTATTTACGCCATCATTTTTTTTTTTTTTTTTTTACAAAACGCCACCACTCACGGGCAGAGCCCTTTTCAAGGAGGGGGCACACACACAAGGACAAAACTCACACAAACACACACACCTAACGCACAGCCCTCAGGTGGGCGCAGACGGAAGACTTGAAGAGTGGAAGATTAAATACAGTTGGAAAAATAGAAGATGGTAGAGAATTCCACAGAATAGAGGTGGCTGGAAAGAAGGAGGTACCACAACGGGCTAGCCTGGGATTCCCTACGTCCACACAAAATTGGTGCGAAAGCAGGGCACCCCTCGTGCAACGAGGACGACTCAACGGTGGAGGAATGCGAGAGAGGCCAATTCCCTCGAGCACCTGCCATTGTAGTACCTGTAGAAAAGAGATAGCGCGCCAACGTCACGTCGCAGAGACAGAGGTCAAGAGAGTTTGAAAGTAGGGGACAGTTTATTAATCTCATAGCTTTTGACTCAACCCTATCCAGAAGAGAGGAGGAGCCAGAGCCACCCCAAATGTGAGAACAGTACTCCATACAAGGGCGAATAAGACCCTTATATATCTGGAGTAACTGCTCAGAAGAAAAAAGCTCTCGCAACCTGAACAGAACTCCCAGCTTCTTAGAGGCAGCTTTAGCAACCATTGTGATATGTGGTTTCCAAGACAGTTTGTTGTTTATGTTTAGACCAAGAATGTTAATGTTATTTATAGGTGAGACGGGAGAGCCATCAAAGAGGATAGGAAAGTTAGGAGGTGTTTTTGAGAGGGAAATGTGAAGAAGTTGAGTTTTTAAAGAGTTGAATTTCACAAGGTTGCTATGTCCCCACCGGGAAATTCCATCCAGATCGGCAAGAATAGAATCGGAAAGTTGAAGACGAGAAGCAAGTCTAGAAGCAAAAGAGGGAGCAGATTTGAAATGAGTAGAAGAGTGTAGAGTTGAATCATCAGCATAAGAGTGAACAGAGTTAGAAGTGCAGTGGAGAAGATCGTTAATGAAAAGTAAGAATATGGTTGGAGATAAAACAGAACCCTGAGGAACACCACAGTTGACAGAAAAGGAGGAAGAGGTCGCTCCATCTACAACTGCCGAAATGGAACGATCTGAGAGAAAACTAGACAAGAGTAAGCAAAGAGAAGGAGGAAACCCAAAGGAAGGGAGCTTAGAGAGTAGCGACGCATGCCATACCCGGTCAAAAGCCTTGGATATGTCAAGCGCCACCACACAAGACTCCCCGAAGTCCCTAAGGGCAGAAGACCATAGATCAGTAAGATAGGAAAGTATGTCACCAGTTGACCTCGAGCGACGAAAGCCATACTGGTGATCAGAGAGAAGAGAATGAGACTCCAAATGATCCAGGAAATGAGAGTTGAGGAGAGTTTCAAAAATTTTAGATAGAACACAAGTGAGAGCTATAGGTCGATAGTTAGAAGGGTCAGAACGGATACCTTTTTACGGGATCGGCTGAAATAACGCACGCTTCCAGCATAGAGGAAAAGTATTAGTATTAAGGCATAGAGAGTAGAGCTGAACGAGGACAAGGCCAACTCGGAAGCACACTCCCTCAGAACACGAGGGGGAATGCCATCCGGGCCACTGGCCTTCCTGACGTTCATAGATTTCAGGATCCCATGCACCCGATCATGAGTAATTATAGGTAGAGGCATGGGACACCTGAGAGGAGAAGGAGTAGGAGGAGGGATGTCAGAATCGAGCAGGGTGGAATTAGATGAAAAAAGGAGGCGAAAGAGATTAGCCTTTTCAGAAGGAGTATTAGCTACAGAACCATCAGAGCGAATAAGAGGAGGAAAGGCAGATTTACAGAAGTTGTTAGAGATATTTTTGACAAGAGGCCAGAAATTTTTATCAGTAGGAGAGCCATGGAGGTCAGCGCACTTCCTTTTAATGAAAGTACGCTTAGTCCGTCGAAGAAAATCCCTGCATCGATTCAGGGCTGAATGAAAATTAGTAAGAGTGATAGGAGAAGGAGAGTTTTTCCATTCACGATAAGCATTGTCTCTCTCCCGGAGGGCAAGAGAACAATTGCCATCGAACCATGGATTTTGAGGAGAAAAAGATTTAGTTGAAGATGGAATGAATCTGCTCATCCCTTCAAAGATTACTGCCCCTACCTTTTCAGCAGAGACAGAAGCGTCCCCCGAGACAAAGCAAGATTCATTCCAATGATAGTTAGCAAAGAAGCGGCGCATTGCCCCCCAATTAGCCCGATTAAAGTGCCAGAAAGTACGTTTAGGGCATGGTGGAGCTGTTGGAGAGAAAGCATTATAACTAAGAGCTATAAGATTATGGTCAGAGTTACCAATAGGAGGGAAAATGGTGTATTTATAACTAGAAGGAGTAGTGGTGAAGCATAAATCAAATGTATTCAAGAATTGGTTAGGACGATCTGGAATGTGTGTGGGTTCCCTAATCAACTGCTCCAGATCGTTAAGAATGCTGAATGAATTGGCCTCCCTCCTACCTGTATCAGTATGAGAGGAACCCAACCACTCAGTGTGGTGTACGTTGAAATCCCCTAAATAGAGGACCTCAGCATTTGGATGAGAAGAAGTGACAGTCTCGTGAGTAGTAGTAAGATATTGAAAAAAGACTGGAAAATCTGTTCCATTAGGGGAGCAGTAGCAGAAACACAAGATAATTGTAGTAGTAGGAAGACAGATTTTAAGCCATAAAACATCGAAATTAGGAGATTCTAGATTTACGAGACGTGTCACAGGAGTGTTAATGTTAATATAGGCACAGACTCCACCATTTAGACGGAAATTGTGAAAAAAGTTGTAGTTAGAGACATTAAGATTGCTAGAGAAAGAATCCCTGTCCAGCTGGGTCTCAGACAGAAGTAAAAGGTTAGGAAGAGAGGTAGTGAGGTAGTGTTCAACAGACGCGAGATTAGATCGAAGGCCATGAACGTTAGCAAAGGTAATAGAAAGCCCCCGTCTACGCCCAGCCCCACGAACACTCAAATTAGGCATTTAAAAAAAAAAATCACGCACACACGCACACACCCAGACACGCACGCCCGCACTCACGCACTCACTAACTCACTCCCGCAAGCGCACATGCACACACGCTAGCACACAATCCAGTAACCTAATTAAAATAATTATTGTTAAAATTATTAAAACTATTAAAATCAATTTTGAAAATATTAAAGCTATAATTATTAAAACAAATTATGATGTAAAATTTATACTACAGAAATTCAATTTATACATCGAAGAAAATAAGTAGCAAGTTTAAAACAGTAAAAGTTTACTTACGGAAAAATTAAAACCATACTTATCTTTCACTCGTCAAGCTTCACTGACAATAAAATAACCTATAATTAATTAAAAACACTAAAAAATTAAAACACAGAACACTGAAGAAAAATAAATGAACAACACATTTAACACTCAAAAAAAAACACACACACACACAAAAAAAAAAAAAAACACACACACTAGCAATAGAGAACTATAAAACACAACCTTTCACTAAGAGAGCTAAACACTATATATCATTCAATAGGATATTCTTAAATTTAAAAGTTAAAGGTAAAAAGAGGTAGAAACTCGTTTAAAGAGAGCCCTGCTCATACCGTACTCAAAGGGGTGGGAAGAGTATCCTACTCATATCCTACTATTAGGGCTTAGGAAGAGTATCCTACTCATAGAGGTAGTAAGAGTATATTAATCATAGTGGTAAGAAGAGCATCCTACCTATAGGGTAAGGATGAGTATTCTACTCTTTACTCTTCAGTATATACGAAAGTGTACTGATATCAGAAAAGGAAAATAAAATTGCGAGGAAAAATTAATACGAGTGAAATTACCAGCTTAAGCCAGCTGTAGGGAAAATATTTAGAAGAATCTTGATTTTGTGAGACACTCCGTAGTAGCAATTAACAGCTGATCTACATAAACAAATGTAAATATATTTAAAATCTAATACAATGAGTCATTTAATTAATTTAAGCAATTCCATAATTTAAGTAATATCATATTTAGGAATATAAGATAACGTATAAATCAAGCGAAGACTTTCAAAAGACTTAGGCGCAGCCATGATTATATAGAATATTTACAAAAAGGTATTAAAAAAGAAGGGCTTGGCATAACTTCTCCATGTTTGTTTACACCACGTGACCATTCAAGATTGCAGCAGCGAAAACTAAAGATATAGAAATTTCTATCTCAATTTTAGCTCCAGGGAGCAGGAAATTACTACAGTAAAATTCATGGCGACACGATTCCTGGAAAACTACACTGTAGCAATCTTCAAAATCTTTAAAGATTCATGTCCGTGGAACACCCTCTACGATTTGTGGAAAAGATAGGTGACAACCATTTGATTATATTACGGTTTACTATGTCGACGATTTGAACATATTTTGAAAAAATGGTCAACCATTTTATTTTAAGAAAAAAAGTTGTTAATATTTTATAGGAGAGACAATGTCGCTGATTTGAACGACTCTACTCTTTTGAAATTGTCTGTCAACGATTTGGGCTATTTGCACCTAGTATAAACAGAAATATTATAAATGCATGACTGGCAGCGAACGGTATCCCGTTACAAAGAGGGAGGAATGGGGATGGACACCTCATCCAGCAAGTCCCTCAATTACTTACCTATATTATGAATTATATTTATGGATATACGTAATTTATTATTATTGCATTACAGTAGAAAATACTGGGTCATATTTTAGTGAAAAAAATTAAAACTTGAAGTAGGCCTAAAAAAAAGTAGAAAAAGAAAAAAAAATATATTCCTGATAATGCGTAAGACCTGTCTATGTCAGACGTTTCGAGTCCGAAAGCTCCATGGATACATTACTATAGTTCCTAATGACTTTGATGAGAAAAATGAAAAAATAGAATTTGAAAAAAGAATTTTTTTTACTTTTTTCTTAATGTATATTTTTTATATTGAAGTGACCATATGACGACATAAAAAGATTTACGTTTGAAAACTAATAAATAAACTTATTTTTGCATATATATATATATATATATATATATATATATATATATATATATATATATATATATATATATATATATATATATATATATATATATATATATATATGTATGTGTGTGTGTGTGTGTGTGTGTGTGTGTGTGCGTGTAAGAGAGAGAGATTGTGTGTAAGCTAAAATAGGAGTGAAACTACCAGCGTGTTCCACAATATTAATCATGACGTCAAGATAAAGCCAACTGTGTCGAAAATATTTAGAAGAACTTGAATTTTGTTGGACACCACCGTAACAGTTGTTATACTTATAACATGTCAGGAATGTTAGAGTAAAGGAAATGTGTGGGTGAAGAAGGAGTATGGTTGAGAGAGCTCCACAGTTTATGCCGAGATGGTTTGGGCATGTTTGTAGGATGAATGAAGAGAGAATGGCTAAAAATGTATTTGTTTCAGAAGTTGAGGCTGTAAGAGATAGTGGAGAACGAGGGGAAGTTGAATGAGTAGTATCAAGAAGCTGTTAAGGGATAGAGGGATGGATTGGGAGGAGGATGTGCAGTTGACGGATGATAGGAACGAATGGAAATGGCTTGCGGTAGACATCAATTGTGGGAAAGGTTGTAGGCTATATATATATATATATATATATATATATATATATATATATATATATATATATATATATATATATATATATATATATATATATATA
>SEYY01015529.1:20000-21391 GCA_009176605.1 Armadillidium nasatum | reverse complement strand
TTGGTATTCACATGGAAAAAGTTCCTAGTGAGAGGGGTATTGTGGTGACATCTACTGCATCCCAGCTATCCAAGGTTTGCCGCAACTTCTTCTCCAGAGGTGTCTGCTGGATATAGGGGCCTTCAGTTTCTGAAAAATTTAGAAATGGTATCAAGAACTCAAATCTTTTAAGTTTCATTTGAACATTATGTCAGTATTATATATATATATATATATATATATATATATATATATATATATATATATATATATTATATATATATATATATATATATATATATATATAATATATATATATATATATATATATATATATATATATATATATATATATATATATATATATATATATATATATATATATATATATATATATATATATATATATATATATATTATATATATATATATATATATATATATATATATATATATATATATATATATATATATATATATATATATATATCAATCATTCATCATCATCATCATCATCATCATCATCACCGTCCAAACCGGTAGGCTGCGCCTGTCGGGTGCTACTCTCCAAAATTTTCTCCATGCATTTCTGTCCTCAAACATTCGGTTGTCTTCCACCTTTCCAGTGTCTTTTTCCTTCGTTGTATGGCTTCTTCTACCGCCTCCATCCATCTCTTCTTGGTCTTCCCGCCGGCCTCCTTCCTTCTGGTCTCCATTCCAGCATCTCTCTCAGTCTCTCTCCCTCCCCATTCTCTTCACGTGACCAAACCATCTCAGTTGGTTTCTTTCTATGCATTCCAAAATTGATTCCACCCAAGTTTCTCCCTCACCAGTTCACTCCTCATTCTATTCTCAGTGATATATATATATATATATATATATATATATATATATATATATAATATATATATATATATATATATATATATATATTATATATAGTTATAAGAGATGCTTAAAGATTGTTCTAAATTATAAAAATAGCTCATCTTAAATGGGTCCTTTTCAGATTCATTCCCATCACCTTCAGTGCCTTGATGTGGAGGAGTAAAATTCGATGCAATATTACACTTTATTTCTCCAATATCCTCGTCTTGACAGCTGGATATTCCCCTCATTTAACCTATGTGCCACTCCGAGTTTGAAGTGAGGGTGCAGAGCTGTTGCCATAAGTAAATCACAATCATCAAAAATCCAGCTGAGCCTCGGTTCAAATCCCTTTCTTTCCCTTTGTTTGGCTTTGGCTGTTTTAGTAAGTAGTTGACTAAGTTTTTGGCATAGTTATGTTTTTTTCACCTCTCTTTGCAATTCCACGAGATTGTCCTTGAGGAGGAAGAGGTTAGGCAATAGAACCCCCGCGTACGCATTCTTCTCATCCTGCAACATATGCAGCCTAACAGCAATAGGCGTAA